>BPTQ01000007.1:216169659-216288050 GCA_019973895.1 Chrysanthemum seticuspe | reverse complement strand
TGATTAATGTGACCTTATTTATACCAAACACAACTAATTAAACATATTTTAACCACTTAAGATTACACTAACAGATTAAACTTATGAAATTTGGAAAATCACTTACAAAAGGTTAAAACCACTTTGGCTTGCAAACTGTGAAACCAAGGACCACAGTAACACTACCCTATTCAAATCAACCCAAGTACACAAAATCAACCCATTGCAGGCTCTGAACCAACCCAAATCATCCTGGCATCATTCTTGCTCCAATGTTGACTTTCGTTGACCAAACCCAAATATTTATTGAACCTGTCTGAAAACCTCACTAAAAGCTATAATAAGCTTCAATGAGCTTATTTGAATTTGAAATTAAGCTTGTTGAAGCTTGGATTTAGCAGTTGAACATTGCAATTTGAAACAGTGAGCTTGAAATTAGAATTCTCAACATAAGCTTGCATTAACACTTAAAAACTTGACAAAATGATTTCTTAACTTAATATTGATGTAGTTAAATTGAAAATTACAACTTTGAAGCTAAAATTAAAACATTGGTATTAAAAACGAATTACAAGAAAACTAAAAATTAACTAACTGCCTTTCTTCTCTGTCTTCTGCTTCTTTTATGCATCAACATTGCTCCACGTGGCCTTCTGAGTGTTTCCCACCACTTTTGTGGCCAATGGGAGCCTTTTGAGTGTCTTCTCATTTTTGGCGGGAAAGACAATTTGACCTGTGGGCTCTGAAAACAGGCACTAGGGGGGGGGTGGCATTTATTGTGGGTGGCTAGTGATGATGAGGGATGGAGGAAAGGTGAGGCTGAGGTGATGGGTTGCAGGCAAGTGGTGTGCAGAGGGGAGGTGGAAGAAGCACAGTAGGGCGCGTATTTCTGCTTTTTGACTTATTTTGACCAAAGGGTCAAAATGGAAAGGGGTCAAGGGCTAATAAGGCAGGGGTCAAAAGGGTTTTAAATGGCAGGGGTCTTAATTGGTATTGACAAGTCTTTAGGTTAAGTTTAGACAAGGACCAAAACTGAAAATACTCCAAAGTTGAGGGACCAAACTGCCAATATTCCAAACTTTGTCACAAGGACTGAAATTGACAACCTTCAATAGTGCAAGGACTATTTTTGACATTTTCCTATTTTCAAAGGACTAATTTTGCCAATTTCCAAAGTTCAGGGACCTAAGTTGTAATTTTGTAATTTTAAGTTTCAAGGACTGATTTTGACAACTTAGGAATCCCTAGGGACTCAAAATGATATTTTTCTTTATTTGGTTTTACCAGGGACTGTTTTTGACAATTTTTCAAACTTGGGGGACTAAAACTGCCAATTATGCAAACTTAATACGTTTTTCACCAGATTTTGATATTTTTGCATTTAAAACACATAAAACACTTGTTTGTGATATTTTTATCATTTTGATGCGTTTCTGAGTGTTTTCAGATGTTTTAGCAGTTTAAACAGTACAAAAATGATGAGTATTTACACACTCATCAAAGAACTCTTTCCTCCATGTGCTAAACAATTTTAAAATCATATGCACATGTTGAGGGGGAGCATTATTAAATGATCAAAACTATTAAGGTATAAAATGCTTTGATCTTGTATCACAAGTACCTTGATTGATTTTTCCAAATGATTTTTCAATTGGTTTCATGAAGGAAAGAACAATACCAAAAGGCCGACCAATTTACTTTATGCATGGTGTTATAAGGATGGTTAGTTTAGGTATTTGTTCCCACGATCCAGCCAGAACCGGAGGGATCTACCCAGGGACAATCCACTAGATAGTGTAGAGTCCTTAGGTATGATGAAAAAAGGATAAAAATGAGAATTGGGAAGAGTTCGGACTGAGACAGAGCTAGTACTGGAATAAACCCAACAAGGTTCTAGTTATGAAGTCTCGGTAAGCATGGAAGGGGTTGAAGAATGAAAAAGAAATGAATGTGAAAAAGGGTGAAAAGAAATAGCCCTCCAATAATTCAACCTTATGGCAGTAACCGGGTTCAATACATATGCTACTGGTGGTTAATAAGGTAGCACTGGTATTGAAGACAAGACGTCATGGACCCAGTAACGCACTGCACTAAACTTCCCAAGCTACTCAAGTTCCTCTTAAAAGGGCTTGTTTCATTCTCACAGGGAACCTACATAATCTATCGACTTTCTCTTAGAGATTGTTGATATTTAAGAAGGAGACCCTCTCCCTAGTCTCCGGCACAGGAACCAAATGTGCACAATTGAGTCTAGAGCCAAGAGATCATCCACAATATCTCATTAGGACACTAAATTCTTGAAGACTTGTTGTTTCACACAATGTGGAAAGTAAGAATATATTTTAAGATTCCTACGCATTATCCTTGTGATATTGCCAGAACATCCGAGTGATATGTAAAAGTATTCACGATGAAGATGGAAATCCTTCTAGAGCCAACATCAAACAAGCTCTTGGTGGGTGACATGTGAGATCTTCTCGTAAGATCAAGCTTGTGACAACTGGATAGAAACGATGGGGAGATTCAATCTTGAATCAACCTTGGTCCAGGAATGGAATTGACGAATACTTTTGGAAAAACCGTTCGATGTGCAAATCTTCTTTTCTCTAGCACATCGAATGTGTATTCATGTTTTCAAACACAAAAAGTATCTCTGATTGAAAAATACTTTTGGAAAAACCGTTCTATGTGCGAATCTCTTCTTTTATCTAGCACATCGAATGTGTACTCTTTTCAAATACAAAAGGTATTTTTGATTGAAAATTGATCTTTCTTATAAAGCCTTCATCGTATTGCAAAACTCTTTCTTCTAAGCAATACGCGATTGTTTTCAAATCAATTTTTCATCAATCAGTGAATCTCAATTCGCTGGTTCACTCACTCCGTGTTGTCTTCTTTGAGACGTTCCGGTTTGAGAACAGCTAGAACAGCTGTGAAACCCTGTCAAGGAGATTCTTCGGAATTATACCTGATCACCGGTAGTACTTGTACTGATCAACGGGGAACCGTGGGCCGTGTACCTCAATTCAACGAAAGTGATCAAAGACACTTTCGTGTGTTTTATTGCTAACTGTTGTTTGCAGGTACATTTGGACGGTTGCAGCTGATCAGAATTGAGAAGTCAATCCAAAGCCGCATGCTCACAGCATCCACACTTAATTGAAGAAATCATGACTGGTGCATATCTACATAACCTGGCTCTGATATTTTTATACTATGCTTCTGCTACGCTGCTGCAAATATCATGAACCAGTAAAGCTTCCGCTACTCTGATGAAAAGATGTCATCATCCAGAAAGTGTGAGCATGTCGGTCCGAAAGTCAAAACAACACATGATGGCAACACAACAAAAGGGTGATCCAGAGATTTACTATGGCTGATGATCTCATATAAAGCTCGAAGATCATCAAAGATGTGGATCAGTTCAAAGACCTCCACTGAAAGTACAAAACTATGCGGACTTTGAAGAATCGCTACTAAAGCACAAAGATTGCGAAACTTGAAGAATTGAAGTCTACGAGCTTGGAACTAAAGACAAAGAAAGAATGCTAGGATTCAAAATGTAAATCATGGGGTGACCTCCCTTAGGGGGAGATTGTTAGGAATTGGAAATTCCATAAGTAAAGTATCGGTCACCCCAAATAATATCTAGCATAAGTTAGCTCGTAGACATATTGTTTGTTACGTTATTTAGTAGTTAATTAGTTAGTTTGTGCGTAGAATAGTTTAGTGTAACACCGTGGAGGAAGGACGGGTCTTTACCCACTGTATACCTGATCCACAGGCCGATAGGAGGTCGTGTAGTCTGTAAGTATAAATACCCCTTCCATCTATGGAAGGGGTGGTGGTTCTAATCTAACCTTTCATATTTTTGTATACCAAGTCTCTACCAAGAACACCCCTCTCTTATACTTTCTCTCTCTAAATGGCTAACATGTATTTCCATCATCCAAGACCACCCGAATCATCAAACACAATAAATATAAGATCCTAACACCTACCTCGGTTCAACCATCTTCGACCCCCTCCCCACAAAAGCAGGAATGAAGGTTGCCATGTTGGCAGTAATTTGGTTTCAAGGGTGGCATGTACCCTTTAAAACAATTTGTGTTATTTAACAATGTTTGTCTGGTTCTCTAAACAATTTGAATGTCTGTGATGTATGGCCTTGGGCCAAAGATAACTTAATTGGGGCCTAGGCTCCTTGTGCAGGTACAAGGGCGCTAGCCCTCATTTTGAATGGTATAGTGTGGGGGAATACCTCTACACACTTGATTTATTATTTGTGTTTGTCTTGTGATCTTCTCGAACGCCATTTTTCTGACGCTTAACTTTTACATCCTAAGGTTAAACAACCTCATTGTGTGTAAACTTCAACACCAAGAATATAACGACCAAATTTGATCATTGACAGAGGGTCGCGACCCAGTTTATCTCAAATCCTTTAGGTAGTATGACTTTGTTGTTTTTTTTTTATTTTCACAAGTGCCATGAACTACAAGGAGAGTTAATGTGAATGTTTTATTAGGCATAAATGATGAGGCGTTTGCTACATCGTATGCCTTTTTATTCGACATTGAAACTCATAAACGACTTGGTTGAACAAATCTTTGTGTTTAAGAAATGAAGCGAGAGATTTGTGGGAAATGTCTTATTTATCATTGAATTGGCAGAGAGGATTACATCATTCTTGAAATGAAAACTAATACAACTACCAATAATGTTTGCTTTCCCTTGAGAAGCTTCTAATTACAAGAATGAAAAAGTAAAAGTACTTCTTAAACATAGAACTTTCGAAGGTTCGTACCATTCCATGTCCTGTCGATGGGTTCTTCGAGAAGAGTGGCCAATTTGTAGGCTCCGTTGTCGTAGGCCTCAGCTATCATGTAGAGTCCTTCCCAAGTAGGTCCCAGCTTTCCCTGGTATTCTGCTTTGCGTGCGCTGTTGAGGCGTAGCACATATTCCCCTGGCTTGAAGGTGGAAGGCCTGACCCTTTTGTTGTAATAGCCTTCGATCTTGTGCTTGTGCATGGCTTCTCGGATGGAGGCTATCTCTCTTCTTTCTTCTAGCAGATCAAGGTTTTCCCTGATCCTTTCGTCATTTTGGGAGACATCATACATTGCCACACGCTCCGTGTGTACACTTAGCTCCGAAGGGATGACCGCTTATGTTCCGTATGTTAGGCTGAAGGGGGTTTCACCATTACTTGACTTAGGGTGCGTCCTGTGAGCCCATAGCACTTGAGGGAGCTCATCCACCCACCCATGATGGGTTCGTCCCAGCCTTTTCTCGATCCCTTTGATGATGTCTCTGTTGGTAACCTCCACCTGTCCGTTACCCTGTGGATGGTAGATGGATGTCCAAGATTGCTTTATGTTGAGCCCTTGGCAGAAGTCGTAGAAGACTCCTTCAGCAAACTGTTTTCCATTGTCGGATATAATGATGTGGGGCACTCCGAATCTGCACACAATGTACTCCCACACAAACTTTTCTATCTGTCTCCCCGTGACGGAGGCTAAGGGTTTAGCTTCTACCCACTTGTTAAAATAATCAATTGCCACCAGCAAGAATTTGACTCCTTCGGGAGCCATAGCCATAGGTCCTACGATGTCAATGCCCCACTGAGAGAAGGGCCATGTGGATGTCACACTTGTCATGTCCTGCTTTGGCATCTTAGGAACGTTTGAGTGTATCTGACAAGCTTCACATTTGAGAATAATTTCTGCTGTATCCTTGTGCATCGAAGGCCAATAATAGCCCAACTTCATTATTTTCGAGACAACTGAGCGGGGTCCTGCATGGAGGCCGCAGGATCCTTCGTGGACTTCAGCGATAATGCTCGTAGCCTGCTTGGGTCCCACACATCTTAACCAGGGTGATAGAAATGACCTTCTATATAGGGTTTCCCCTATTAGCCGGTATTGTGGGGACTTAACCTGAATTTTCCTTGCTAGCTTGGGATCTTCGGGGAGAAGACCGCTTATCAAATATTCCCTGATGGGAGTCATCCATGTCTCTCCTTCTTCGTGAACCACGTCTGCAACTTCCTTGCGAATGATGGACCTTTCAAGTAAGACTTCGACAAGTACTTCTTTGGTGAGATGAGCGAAGGCCATAGAGGCTAGCTTGCTCAGTGCATATGTCTTCTTGTTCTGATTCCTATGAACATGTTGGATGGTGTAGGAGTCGAAACTTTTCAGCGTCTCCTTTGTTTTTTCCAAGTACTGTTTGATAACGGGCTGCCTTGCTTCATAGGAGCCTGTCACTTGGTTCGCTACCAATTGGGAGTCTACGAAAACAGCGAGAGCTTTGACTTCCATATCTTTAGCTAATCAGAGGCCTGCTAGCAACGCTTCGTACTCCGCTTCATTGTTTGTGGCTTCGAACTGAAAATGAAGAGCATACGTATGCTCCTTCCCCGTCAGGGCTGACCAGCATTAGTCCTGCTCCAGAACCATCGGAGCTGGATGCTCCGTATGTATAAAGTTTCCAGTCGTCCTGTACTTGAGTGAGTTTAGCTTTGGGCTCTTTCTTTTCTGTGTCTGGCTCGGAAGGTGTCTCTGCCAAGAAGTCTACGAGAATTTGCCCTTTAATAGAGTTTCGACCATTGAACTCTATTTAGTGCTCTCCAAGTTCAATAGCCCATTTAGCCACCCTCACAGACTTTTCAGGTTTCGACAAGATCTGTTTGAGTGGCTTGTCGGTTAAGACTGTGATCGGATGGGCCTGGAAATAGCGTCGGAGCCTCCTTGCTGCGTAGATTAGGGCTAGTATTAACTTCTCCAATGTTGGATAGTTGATTTCCGCCCCCTGTAAGACCCTGCTGACAAAGTAAATGGGGATCTGTCGTTTGTCTCGTTCTGCCATAAGGACTGTGCTAATACTCTCCTTTGAGGATGCTAAGTACATGAACAACACCTCGCCTTTGATTGGGGCTGTAAGTGTTGGAAGGATTTCGTTGAACTCCTTCATCTTCTGAAAGGCAGCTTCTGCATATTGACTCCACTGAAAAGTCTTTTTATCGACGCATCCTTTGATTGTTTTGAAGAATTGTAGGGACCTATCAGCCCCCTTCGACAAAAATCGACTTAGAGCAGCCAGCTTCGCATTCAGACTTTGCACATCTTTTAGACACTTGGGAGCTTGGAGATTTGTAATTGCCTTTACTTTAGAGGGATTAGCATTTATCCCCTGCTTGGTAATCAAATGCCCTAGGAATTGCCCTTCTTCAACCCCGAAGGAGCATTTCTTAGGGTTCAGTTTCATGTTAATCGCCCGAAGCTGGTCAAAGGTTTCCTGTACATCGAGGAGTAGATCTTCCTCCGTCTTGCTTTTGATAACCATGTCGTGAACGTATGCTTCGAGATTTCTGCCTATCTGTTTGTTGAAGGCTTTATCTACGAGGCGTTGGTAGGTTGCCCCTGCGTTCTTCAATCCGAAGGGCATCTTTCTATAACATTAGACACCTTTGCTTGTGTACAAGGCTGTCTTTTCTTCGTCCTCCTTTGCCATCTGGATCTGATGATACCGTTTGTAGGCATCTAAGAAGCATTTTAGCCAGAAGCCTACCAAGGATTCTACCTTCCAGTCAATTTCTGGTAGGGGTAGTAATCCTTCGGGCATGCTTTGTTGATGTCAGTGAAGTCAACGCACATGCGCCACCCTCCGTCGCTCTTTTTAACCATTACTGGGTTGGCCACCCAGGTTTGGTATTTAACTTCCCTTAGGATGCCTGCTTGTGTTAGTTCATCAACTTCTTTGCAGGCTGCAGCGTTTCTTTCGGGGGCCAGGCTCCTCCTTTTCTGCTTTATGGGCTCAATGTTAAATACTCCGATTAAAAAGAGCGACGACGGTACGGTCCGGGCAATTAGCACATCTGGTTAAGGGCATCAAGAAGGGAAAAGACAAGTTCTCTGACACCCAACTGGGTGAATTGAAGGGGAACAAGAGCGAGGCTACCCCTATAGAGACTCCGATACTAATGGTGCACAGGAATGTTCCAACCTTGAAACGAAAGGAAGCAGATGGGGAGCTGAGAAGCGTAGGAGAAATAACCTTCCCTTCCATCCTGGGGCAGACACCTTCGACTGACCCCGTGGTCATCAAGGTGCGAGTCTCAAACAGGGAGGTAAACAGAGCGTATATGGATTGTGGAAGCTCTTGTGAGATCATTTATGAGCATTGTTTCCTAAAGCTCAAGTCATCTATACGCTCACGAAGGGTGGAATCAAAAACACCACTGGTAGGGTTCTCCGGTGAACACTAATGGCCCCTGGGAGAAGTACCGTTGGAAATCACCATAGGCGAAGGCCCCTTATCCCGCACGGAGACACTCACCTTCGTCATAGTCAGGTCAGATTCTCCTTATAATTTGTTAATTGGGAGAACAGCTATGCAAAAGATGGGCATTGTTGTTTCCAGCATACATGCTGCTATTAAGTTCCAAACCCCATTCGGAGTAGGAACTGTTCATTCTAATTATGGGGAGGATAAGGGTGTATATGGTGTCAAAAGGATCAAAGAAAAATCGGATGAGGACTCAGAAAAAGAGTCATATGAACGCGTGGTCTATAGTAAGGTTCGTATTGATGACTCTACCACAGAGAAGGAGAAGGAGAAAAGCCCAAACATTACGAAGCTTGAGGAAGATACTGATGCTTACACTTCTACTGAAGAAAGCAACAAATTTGATAAAGGGAAAAGGGCCTCTTGCTGAAGAAGAACAACATGATTATGACTTAGAGCATGATTAGGAGGACGAGGAAATAATGTTTCAAAATACTTTGAAGCAGAAGAGGTTGGAACACCAAGCCTCTACCTTTGCGGTTAATCAACCCGGCGGGGTAGGAGGTTCTAGCAGTGGTGCTCCACATACCGAAGAACCACCTCTTGTCAGCCAACTCCAAACCGATTCGATTAATCAACCGGGTAAGGGCACGGGTGACACCTCAAAGATTACCGTACAAGAAGAGGAACAACAAGAAGACGAGGAGATGTATGATGTTGGAGGACACGATCATGATCGGGAAGAAAGAATAACTGATGATGATGTTCAAGAGGCTGCAAGGGAAATTAAGCGCAAAGAGGCTGAAGCAGAAGCGGCCAGGGCTGAAGAGAAACGCTTAAAATAGGAAGACGACAACTATATTGTTGACAATCCCTCACACAAACCCCAACCATCTTCTGAAACACCTCATGACACCTCCACCAAACCTGAATCATCATTACAGTCATCACCTCCACCAACACCTGAAACAACAAAATCAACAACAAAATCAGTTAAGAAGAAGGCTGACACGTGGATGTCTCGTGTTAAATCCAAAATTCAAAAAGTTGTGAACCAATCCCAGACAAGAAAGCATAACCGTCTTCAAGAACAAGTTAACACATTGTCCAGGTGGTCACCGATCTTACAACACATATGATAGTTTTCAAGAATCCAGAGAAGCAATTCAAGAGTTTTTCTCTCAGGATGTTCAGGTAGAAATGAATGAGCAAATCATGAACTACACTCATGCATTTCTTTCTGATAAAATTCCTGGAGTCACAAGAGAACTCTTCAAAAAACAACTGCAACCCATGATCAAGCACATGGTTAAGCATGTCATCAGGACAACAACGGTGGTTATGGAAATGAAGCCGGTCAAGCCCCCAGTCATTTCCGAGGAAGATTTGATTGCTGAACTAGTCACAAAAATGGCTGCTAGAGCTGCTTCATTTACCCAGGATAATGACAAACTCTACAATCTTCTCGTTCCTCGACAACTTCGTACACCGTGCAAGGAAGATGCGGGGAAAGATAAACGACCAAGGAAAGATGACGATAAAGACCCGGATCCCAATGCAAAAAGACAAAAGAAATTCGGAGGATCTTCATCAACCATGCCACCACCACCAGCTAAGACTACCACCACCACACAACAAGCATCACAGTAACCATCTTCAGATCAACCAAAGGACTCAGAAACCACACCACCATTGGAGAAAACCAGTAATCACTTTACTTAAACTGGTGGTGAGGATTATGAGATACCAGAGCCCCAACCGGAGCTTCAACCGGAACATCAACCTACGCCTCAACCATCTCCAAGGCCTGAACCATCCTCCAGGAAGAAACCTTATGTTTTCTCCTGGTTAGACAATGACAACACAGAGGAATATGAGTGGTTTAACAACTTGGTAGAGGCGCAACCACCTCTCGATGAAGGTAAAGAGCCCGTGCATGGTCGCACTTTGGAACAGGTCCAAGTACTTAAGAGTCAGTTCAACGTCAAGAAGATTACCAAGAAAGAACTTTGCCGGATCAAGAATGATGCTTTCACATTACTTAATGAAAGATCCGGAAGTGCAATTTGTAACACCCCCAATTTCGTGATACGCAGCGGAATTCAAGTTGGGTGTTACTTCATGGCTCAACAGTTATAATAACAGAAAACGAACTCTAATTGTGTCATTTTAAAAGATTTATCATTCGATTTATATAAATATCAGAGTTTACAAAATGAGGTCCCAGTGGTTTTACAGTTTATTAATTAAGTTTTTGAATATAGCCTTCTTGAGTATCCGTGCCCTTCCGTGCCATCCTCGTATATTATGAACCTGAGATAAACATGCTAAAAAGTGTCAACACAAAGGTTGGTGAGTTCATAGAGTTTATATATAAAACAGTTGAGTTCAGTAGTTTCGAGTTTGAGTGATAATCGTAATAAATACATATATCGATAAAATAAGTAGTGGGCTACGTTGTTATACACCTATAGTTCGTTTGTTTAGTAATCATTTGAACACAAGTTTCAAGGTTGGGCCATGTTGTTGCACCCATAAATTCAGTAGTTGCAGCATTTGTATCATTGCAACACAGTATATATTGCCTTAAGTCTTATGAACGCAAACCTTAACACGAACGCATCATAATAATGACGTAAGTTACAAACATCATAATAATGATGTGAGCAACAATGCCCTCTGGTAGGAGTTTTCCATTCTCCTAGTATTCTCAAATAAAGTGCATTTGGTTACCTATCCGGCTAACACAAATGGGGCGTCAACTGCCAATAGATCTATTCACTATATTCGCGCTCACTTGTAAAGTGATTAATGGTTCATGATATGAGGGACCTTCAGTGGTAGGTGTAAGTAACTTACGCAATAGCAATCAGGTGTAGGTGTAGCAAGAAAAATACTTGTGTTCGGGTTTGTAGCATGTATCTCCCCACGAGTTTGAAAAACAAGTAAAAAGCGGGACTATGAACTCACAATAGTATGTAAAAGTTTAGAGTATTTGTGATAGTAAAAGAAAGTAGTTGAGCATGTATCTCCCCCAAAAGAGTTTACAAAACTGATAAATGATAGAAAACGGGGCTACGAACTCACAATAATATGTAAAAGTTTTGAGTGTTTGTGAAAGTAGAAATAGGTAATTGAGCATGTATCTCCCCCAAAAATAGTATAAAACAATTGAAAATGGGGCTATGAAACTCACAGTAATATGTAAAAGTTTTTAGAGTACTTATAAAAGTGAAAGCATGCAGTTGAGCATGTATCTCCCCCAAAGCATTAATAAACAAGTATAAAAACGGGGCTACGAACTCACAGTAATATGTAAAAGTTTTGAGTACTTGTGAAAGTAAAAATAGGTAATTGAGCATGTATCTCCCCCAAAAATAGTATAAAACAATTGAAAATGGGGCTATGAAACTCACGGTAATTCATAAGAGTTTAAAATAAATGTAAAAATATAAAGCAATATTTGAGCATGTATCTCCCCCAAAACGTTCAAAATAAGGAAAAGAGGGGCTATGACTCACCTCGATGTTACAGTAGTCTGGATGGAAAACAAATTAAGTAAAGTTGAAACGTCTCCGACACGTAACCTGAGTTGATATGTCAAGTTTTCAGTATATATATGTATATGTATGTGAGTTTAATATTTGTTTCATTAAGGTTTTATTGGTGGCTAAATGTTAAGTGAGACAATATGAAGTTTCTTCAAAAGTTTATGGATGATAATATTTTATCATAATTACTTATTCTCATATTTATATTATCTTCGTTTCGTTAATTTTATATAGATGTATGTATATATATATATATATATATATATATATATATATATATATATATATATATATATATATATATATATATATATATATATATATATATAGGTTTGGGTTATTATGAAAAGTTTCTTAGAATGAAAAGAATGAGAAGGCATGTGGAGGTGACATGTGTCACCTTTGCCACATCATCATGCCACATCACCATACCCCACCCCCACCCACCCACCCCCCCCCCCCCCCGCCCCCCACCCCCACCCCCCCCCCCCCCCCCCCCCGAAAATTTTTTTTTTCCCGCCAAAAAAAAAATTTTTTTTGAGGCAAAAAAAAATTTTTTTCCCGCCAAAATTTTTTACTGCATCACAGTTATAAAGTTACTGCATCACAAATCATAATTTTAGTGCATTAAGGTTATAAATTACTGCATCACAATTATAAAGTTACTGCATCACAGTTATAAAGTTACTGCATCACAATCATGATTTTAGTGCATTAATGTTATAACATTGATTTTAGTGCATCATAGTTGATGCACTTAACTATTAACTGTGATGCAGTAACTTATAATAAAGATGCACCAAGACTTATTAGTGCATTAAGGTTATAAGTTACTGCGTCACAATTATGATTTTAGTGCATTAAGGTTATAACTTACTGCATTACAGTTATAAAGTTACTGCATCACAATCATGATTTTAGTGCATTTAAGGTTATAACCTTGATTTTAGTGCATCATAGTTGATGCACTGAACTATTAACTATGATGCAGTAACTTACCAATGGAGCATTAGTCCAATGGTTGGAGCACTTGTGCTTGAGTCAATTGACCCAAGATCAAGTCCCATCCTTGGCATTTGTTTCATATAGGTACCCACCTCCGCAAAACCTGTGGACACACTGGAGAGACTTTGTGGAATAAGAGCTTAGAGGTCCGAGTCTTGGCTCGTGCTCACTCCAGTTGGTGCCCCACTAGACCAGGAGAGTTGCCGGAGCTATTCCTTGTGGGGTGGACAATGGCTGGTGCCAAAAGGCACCCGGGGTCAAGGTGTTCCCGCCAATCTACACCTTTTGTGGAAAGATGCAGTAACTTATAATAAAGATGCACCAAAACTTATTAGTGCATTAAGGTTATAAGTTACTGCATCACGGTTATAAATTTACTGCATCATAATTATGATTTTAGTGCATTAAAGTTATAAATTACTGCATCACAATTATGATTGTGATGCAGTATTTTTATAACTGTGATGCAGTAATAAATTTTGGCGGGAATTTTTTTGGCGGGAAAAAAAAATTTTGCCCAAAAAAAAATTTCTTTTGGCGGGAATTTTTTTTTTTTTTTTTGCGCGGGGGGGGGGTGGGTGGGTGGGGTGGGGGTGACACATGGCATGGTGATGTGGCAAAGGTGACACATGTCACCTCCACATGTCTTTTCATTCTTTTCATTATAAGAAACTTTTCATTTTAACCCTACCCTATATATATATATATATATATATATATATATATATATATATATATATATATATATATATATATATATATATATATATATATATGCACGTTTTATATAAATCCGTTCTTGATATAAAATTATTACATGTATATATGTTTAATCCCGAGTCATTTAAAGTGTTATAACTATATTCCCGTAATAATATAGCATATTACACTTTTTACCCTTATAGTTTTTAAAATGACACTTTATACCCTCAACTATGAGTTATTGACAAAATCAGCCCTTGTATAATTAACTTTGAAGAAATTACATTTTCAGCCCAAGAAAACTTTATTTTTCAAAAACTACAATTTTTATCCTTGTAGTTTTATAATAAAAATTTACTTGTTATAGGCCTAAATCGACAAAAGTAAGGGTAAATATAAGCGAGGCCTTAAGAGGTTTTTACTACGTTCTTAATCCCTTCAAGAGTTTGCTGGGTGGTCTTTCTAATGGTTCAAACTATAAGTCTTAAGCTCTTACAGTTTGGTCGCAATAATTTCCCAAAGTGGAGGGGTTGGGGCGTTTTGACAAAAAGAGTAATTTCAGTGGGTGACAAGCCCAAAAGAGTCTTAAATAAAAACTATACGAGCCAAGGTTTCCGTGATACCTTTGTTCATTTATTATCTATGTTGTAAGGACTTCAAAAGGGCCAAGTTATAGATTTTATGGACCTTGTTTGATAGGTAAAATAACTGGACAAAAAGGGTCACTTGGGCAGTTTACTCGATATGGACAGAAATGAAAAACAATTTGGTTTTTTATTTTAAGGCTCACGATTTGACTTATTAAGCATAGTAACATGTTTATAAACTTATTTAGTCTATCCTTGAAAGGTTTTAGGGTCTCTTGTTTAGAAAACATGTCGAAAATTTTAATAAGGGTGTTTGGTCTAGTGGCTCACGACAAGGAAAAGACAAGAGAATAAAAACGTGACATGTGCATCTTTTGGCCAGGTCTTGGGGGCGTTCTAGAGTCTACTAGGGGCTGATTAAAATGGTACAATAGCTCAGCTTAAAGCTCAAAATTCGTGAGTTAAAACTTGGTCCAAAGTGGGGCGTTTGGTTTTTATAAAATCAAAACAGCTGTTAGGATTTTTATTAAAATATGACTTCGTTATGCGTTTTCTGGACCCGTGCACCTGAGTTTTTGAAGAAAACGTCGTTCCGGACAACCTTCGTGTTTTAACTTTTAATGAAATGGACCAGAAGTGCCTCGTTTTGCGTGCCCGACCTTTTGTCCACGGAAGGTTTTGGACAGATTTTTGGTAACTTCGTTTGATCATAACTTTTGATTCGTGTACTCGTTTTAAGTGATTCAAATTGCCACGTTTTCCTTATAAAATCCTTTTTAACTGTATGTACTTTATATTAAGAGTGTTAAAGAGATTGAAATGAATTTAAAAGACTTACAAATCATTGGTACTCGTTAAGGAAGGAAAACACCCAAGGGACTTCTTAAATGGTGCGAAGTTTTTTCCAAGATCCTAGACTTTTGTACAAGCTCCCTTCTCCTGATCTTAGACTCAATTTACAGCAAGTGAAAGTGTGTGTGAGGGTGTAGTGAGATAGACTCCATGGATTGTTGAAAAAGAAGTACATGTATGGTTGTATATATAGAGGGAAATAAGATGATGTGTAAGTGATTCTAATCACTTATATCTAGTGAATTTGAATGGAACGCACAGGAGCTAGCAATCTTTGATCATAGTATTGAAGATGTAGAAACATGGTGATGTAGCATGCATGGTGGCTTAATTTGAGCCCAGTTAGGGTTGTCAAGGTGAGGGGGACATGGTGAAGTGTTTACATGATATCCATGACTTGGGTTATTGGTTTGAATGGTTCTAATGAGACCACATAGATAGCTTGAGATGTTTGTCATCATGGTTAGAGATCATGAAGACAAGGTGATGTGGCTTAGCTTGTGATCACATATGTGTCTAATTAGGGTTTAGTTGATTTAAGGATTAATCTAGGACTTGTTTAGTTAGGGATTTAGTTAGGATTGAACTAGAAAATAAGTTAGTTTAGTTAGGTTTATGTAAAGTATAGACTTTAGTTCCATGCATTAAGTACTTGTACCACAAGCATTAGGGACTTGTACCTTAGACTTGTAATTTATAAGAAAGTCAATTTTAAAGGCCTGTGCATTATAGGGTTGTACCTTGTGCTTCAAGATAGGTACATTGAGGTTTATAATATGATTTATATAAGTATTAAGCTTTTATGCATTAAAGACTTGTACATTGGCTTGAAAGACTTGTACATTTATATTTTATAAAAATCATGTATGAATTAATTAGAGTTTGTGATTTCATTTACATACAATCATAGTTTTATAAATTAGGGCTTGTAACGGGAAATATCGTAAAGTTAGATTTTCGTGCTTTAAGAACTTGTACATTAGCTTCGAAGTGTTGTACTTTAGTGTTGATGGGTTAGTTACGTGAAATTATAGTTACAATAAATTAGGTTTTCGTGTAAATTCTAATAAATGGCTAACGTTTAGTTTGAAAGTTTTATAATCGTACGTTAACGAAATAACGTAAAGTGGTAAATAAAAGTTGAAAGCTTTCGTTACTTGACATATAAAGATGTTTATGTGGAATAAACATAAGGTCGTTGGTGTCGGTCCATGTGTGAGAACGTTTATTGAGAATGTGAATTACATCACATGAACGGCTAGTTGTGATCAAATAAACTGATAACGAAAAAAAATTATACGTAGAAAATGGATAAGAATATTAATACAAGTGGAAATTTTTCCGGTTGTTACACAATTGAGCTGGAATATCACTTGGAGAACACTGCCCGTGCAATGTCCAACAACATTGACTGGCTTAATCCAGAGTCCAACATTGATTACTCTACAAAGGAACATGGACCCTACTACACTGACTGGACCAAGCCACTCCCTACGATCGGCCGACCCGAACAACCAAGGATTCCATTTAAATTCTTCTTTAACAACGACCTTGAGTTTCTTCAACACGGAAGCTCCATCAGCAAAAAGTATGCTACGTCACTAACCTTCAACATACCGGTCGCCTCATTCTCCACCAACAAAGCTATCGAAGAAGACGCTACCAACTTGTTTGTTGACAAAGTAGTGGAGTATGACAACATGCTCTGTTTGGGATTCATCACTGGCCAGAAAGGCGAAGGCTTTTCTACGGGAGCAACAGACTCGGTAAGTCAAGCAAGGTTATGAAGCATGATCAAAGGATAGTTGCTATTATGTCTGTTTCTACGGCTTGAAAGTGGGATTACTCCTTCTTAAACAAGATCGTAGTTAAACAACAAGATGAAAAGAACTACGAGTTCTTCGAAGCTGACTTTCCTGATTTGTATCTCAATGAAATTGAATGCATGTATCTCCTCAAGGTACAAGGAAGGATGCGTCAGTTTCTGATAGACATTCAGATTAAGTACATCACTGCTCTCCTTGTATTCATCCGAAGAAAAATTATCCAAGAACGTGTTGAAGATCTCCAGCTCGGGGTTGAAAGCTATCAAAAGAAACTCAACCTTATAGCACCGCTTCTACACTTCAACGAAGTCAACCAAGAACCTCAATACATAATCTTTCATAAACCAAAATTTGGGTTCGTCTACCGAAGTGAAAATCACCGTAATTACTTCATGGCGTTCAATGAGATCCACAAGTTCTGTGACAATACTCTAAAGATGGTTCGAGATGGATTGGCTTATCGGTTGAAGGATATTGAGTTGGGTAAAAGCAAAATTAGAATATGGAATGCTCAGGATCAAAGGGATGTTCATAGGTTTATCAAGAAGATCGATGAAAGGTTGATTCACCATGATCAGATGAGGAGGCTGGATAGCTACGTGGGAGGAAGAACGAGCTTTCTTATTCTGACATTCCAACGTCCTCAATAGTTGGTATAGTGTTGTGTAAACATTTGGTATTCTTGAACATTCTTAACTGTTATTTTTTTTGATTGATATATATACTATGTTTTGTACTCATATAACAGTGTACAACCCGTACTTGTCAAGAAAAGACCCTTTGGTACGCTTCAGTGCCACAATCTTAACTTAAGGAGCGAAAGCTTCTTACTTTTTCGTATAATTAATTAAACTAACGATATTTTTCATTATTCTGCTCAAAAGAACAAGTATTCCCTCTTGTTTTTCAAAACCTCAAAAGTCAATATTACTCGTTGAGGGGGAGTATTTGCAAAGTAACTTGTTCAAACAAAAGTTCTTGTGGAAATCTTCTCGTAAAACTCAGAATGGTCATATTTTAAATCAATATTTCATCAAAAATAACATCAATATGCCATTTTGAGGGGGATAAAAGTATATGTGATCAAAATATGTTGGAAAGTAAATGGAATGCTAAGACTTAACCCATTAATTGATGAGCTTTGAAATGTCAGAAATCAAAAAGACTTGTCTTCGAGACTTTTCTTAGTAGATCGTACCAATTCGAGAAACTCTTGATAGACATGAACTTTGATGGGTTTGACAACTTTTTCAAGGTTTGTTCACATCTTCAAGGTGGTTATTAGAGCTAGTTGTCACTTAAAAGCTGACAACGAAACTCTTTAACTATACAACGTAATCGTGTCTCACAGGGAGTTGTCTATCAGGAGTCGATCAATTCAAAAGTGTGCGCTCTACCCTCACTGTGCAAATTTAAGTCAAAACTAATAAGCACATGTGGAGGGGGAGTATTTCCTAAAATACAAAACTCTCATAGTGTTTCAAAACATGTTAATATTCATAAACACTTTGAGAGATTTTTCAAGTGAATGGTTTTATGGCAATATAGAATAGTCATGGAGTTATAAGGTGACTAAGTTTAGGAATAAACGTCCTATGATCCTCCTGAACTGGAGGGATCTACCCAAGGACACCACCAATAGTTAGTAATTAGAAGTCCTTAGGTATGACTGAAAAAAAGGAGAATGTGAGAAACGGAGAAAGAAGGAGTTGAAGAATTAAGTAGAAAAGTTAAAGAAAAGGGTGAAAAGAAATAGCCCTCCATATGATTCAACTTAGGCCAGACACCGGGTTCAACTCATATGCTACTGGTCGTCACAAAGATGACACCGGTATTGAAGACAAATTCTTCATGGACCCAGTGATGTAATGCACTAAACCTTCTAAGTCACTCAAGTTCTCTCAAAAGAGCTTGTTTTATTCTCATAGGAAACCCTATGTAATCTATCAACTTTCTCCTAGAGATCATTGGTATTGAAGAAGGAGACTCTGTCCCTAGTCTTCGTTTAGGAAAACCAAAGCGCACAAATCGAGTCTTGAGCCACGAGATTCATTAAAAGATCTGTAGGATCGTATATTTTATGTTGTTTAGATGATTCGGGTGGTCTAGGATTATGATTATACAAGAAAGTCATAGTTAGAGAGATGAAAAGAGTAGAGGATGTTCTAGAGAGAGAAATAATCAAAAATGAAAGGTTAGATTAAAGAAGCACCACCCTTCCCTTAGTGGGAAGGGTATTTATAGTTACAAACTAAACGCCCTGCTGACGGGCTGTGGATCAGGCATACAGTGGTAAAGACTCATCCTTCCTCCACGGTGTTACTATAAACTAATCTACGCTAATAACTAACTAATTAACTACTAAACAACGTAAATAACGATATGTCTACGAGCTAACTTATGCTAGATTATATTTCTGGTGACCGACACTTCACTATGGAATTTCCAATTCCTAACAATCTCCCCCTAAGGGAGGTCACCCCATGTTTTACATTTCTAATATTAGCATTCTATTTAATCTTCAGTCTTGAGCTCATAGACTTTAATTTCTTCAACATCTGTATATTTGTGCTTTAGCAGTGATTCTTCAAAGTCCAATTACTTTGTACTTTAAGTGGAGGTCTTTGATCTGATCCACATCTTGATGATCTTCGAGCTTACTTTGAGATCATCAGCCATAGTAAATCTCTGGATCACCCTTTGTTGTGTTGCCATCATGTAATGTTGTGACTTTTGGACCGACATGCTCACACTTTTTAGATCATGACATCTTTCCATCAGAGTAGCGGAAGCTTTACTGATTCATGATATTTGCAGCTATCAGAGCCAGGTTATGTAGATATGCACTTGTCAAGATGTTCTTCAATTAAGTGTGGATGCTGTGAGCATGCGGCTGTGAATTGACTTCTCAATATCGATCAGCTGCAACCGTCCAAATGTACCTGCAAACAACAGTTAGCAATAAAACACACGAAAGTGTCTTTGATCACTTTCGTTGAATTGAGGTACACGGCCCACGGTTCCCCGTTGATCAGTACAAGTACTGCCTGTGATCAGGTATAATTCTGAAGAATCTCCTTGACGTGGTTTCGCAGCTGTTCTAGTTGTTCTCAAACCGGAATGTCTCAAAGTAGACAACACGGAGTGAGTGAACCAGCGAATTGAGATTCACTAATTGATGAAAAATGGATTTGAAAACAATCGCGTATTGCTTAGAAGAAAGAGTTTTGCAATACGACGAAGGTTTTATGAGAAAGATCAATTTTCAATCAGAAATACTTTTTGTATTTGAAAAATGAATACACATTCGATGTGCTAGAGAAAAGAAGAGATTTGCACATCGAACGGTTTATCTAAAAGTATTTTTTCAATCAGAGATACTTTTTGTGTTTGAAAACATGAATACACATTCGATGTGCTAGAGAAAAGAAGATTTGCACATCGAACGGTTTTTCCAAAAGTATTCGTCAATTGATTTCCTGGACCAAGGTTGATTCAAGAATGAATCGCCCCATCGTTTCTATCCAGTTGTCACAAGCTTGATCTTTAGAAAAGATCTCACATGTGACCCACCAAGAGCTTGTTTGATGTTGGCTCTAGAAGGATTTCCATCTTCATTGTGAATACTTTACATATCACTCGGATGTTCTGGCAATACCACAAGGATAATGCGTAGGTATCTCAGTATATACTTACTTTCCACATTGTGTGAAATAGCAAGTCTTCATTATTTTGTGTCCTAATGAGATTTTGTAGATGATCTCTTGGCTCTAGACTCAATTGTGCACTTTAGTTCCTATGCCGGAGACTAGGGAGAGGGTCTCCTTCTTCAATATCAACAGTCCCTAAGAGAAAGTCGATAGATTATGTAGGTTCCCCATGAGAATGAAACAAGCCCTTTTAAGAGGAACTTGAGTAGCTTGGGAAGTTAGGTGCAGTGCGTCACTGGGTCCATGACGTCTTGTCTTCAATACCAGTGTTACCTTAGTAACCAACTGTAGCATATGTATTGAACCAGGTTTCTACCCTAAGGTTGAATTAATGGAGGGCTATTTCTTTTCACCCTTTTTCACTTTCAATTCTTTTTCATTCTTCAACCCCTTCAGTGCTTACCGAGACTTCATTACTAGAACCTTGTTGGGTTTATTCCAGTTCTAGCTCTATCTCAGTCCGCACTCTTCCCGTATTCTCATTTTTCTCCTTTTTTCATCATACCTAAGGACTTCTACACTATCTAGTGGATTGTCCCTGGGTAGATCCCTCCAGTTCTGGCGGGATTGTGGGAACTAATACCTAACCTTACCATCCTTATAACACCATGCATAAAGTAAAATGGTCGGTCTTTTGGTACAGTTCTTTCCTTCTTAAAACCACTTGAAAAATCATTTGGAAAATCAATCAAGGTACTTGTGATATAATATCAAAGCATTGTGTACCTTAATTGTTTTGATCATTTAGAAATGCTCCCCCTCAACATGTGCATATTATCTTGAAATTGTTTAGCACATGGAGGCAAGAGTTCTTTGAAATGTATTCATGATCACAATTTCCGAAGAAAAAGCCATTTGAATTTCTTTGGTAAATTCTCCCCCTCAATATGTACGTAGGATATGTGAAATCATTTTATCACATAGAGGAAAGAGTTCATTTGAAGTACATCTACGATTACAAAATCCATTAAGAAACCAGTAGAAAATCAATCAACGTACTTTATGTTCAAACATAGAAGTCATTGTACCTTGAAAGTTTATTTACTTTTTGAAATGCTCCCCCTCAATATGTGCTTCGAGATTCGAAAGCGTTTAGCACATATGAGAGAGCAGCATGCACATTTGAATCAACATGATCACCTTTTATCAAATTTCATAATTAAATCACAAATTCTCCCCCAATCAAAAATATCAAACCCTTTGAGATTTTGGATCCCAAGTGATTTAATAAGGTTTAGAAAACATGTGATAAAATGTGGCCTTGTTTAAATACTCTTTGGTTTTTCGTTAAATGCTCCTCCACAATCATGTGCATTATGTATTTCAAAATCGTTTCGCACATGAAGGAAGGAGTGCTTTTGAAACAATCACCCTTTAAAACCGATTTGATATTTAAATTACGATCTCTCCCCCGATCAAAAATTTCAAATCTTTTGAGATTTGTGATCTCAACTTATTTAAATCATTTAGAAAAGTTTGGGAAAAGACGTGGCCTGATTTAATTTTTAAAAAAATGACGGATAAGGACCAATTATAGACATTAAAGATTGTTAGTGTCAGGTATGATAGTTTTTAAGAGATCTTTAAGTAAAATAAAACAATTTCACAATCAAACAAGAACAGAAAAAAATTCATTTTGAAAGATCTTTGAGTTTTAAAGAAAGTCATACCATGACATAACATTAAATCTTTAGATCACCACTTATTTTGTACAATCCGGACTTTTATGAAGAAATATCGTTTGAAAATATTTTATTATAAATCACTCTCCCCCTCAATCGATGACCGTAATCGATGATTGAGTGACTTAAGTTTTGATAAAATGAAGTTCGGTGATTTCCAAAATTAAGTCCAATTTATTTTCAAACCCAATATTTTTCCATTTTTCAACAATATTATTCAAAAATTGTTTAAAATTAGTATCATTCACTACTTTTCCTGCACAAGATACGTTAGGTGGAGATAAACACAAGCTGCTTCAGTTGTTGATGTAGGGCTAGAAGAAAACCATCTGCCGATGCAGTGAGACCTCTTAAGTTGCATCTATCGTGCCAACTCTCCATGGAGATCTAATTAAGCTCCGTTTCTTCTTTTGTCGACCCAAGAAATAGTTACCCTTTCCTTTCGGCATCCAATCATCTTCATTTGTGGGATCCGGATAGGGAACATTCTTATGAACCATGATATTTTCATACGTTAGTGGACACACAAACAGATATATGGTGGTCGACATCACCCAAACAACAATCGACTAATAAAAGTCAATTCAACATATCAATCAGATCATGTAAAGCATGGGAATAATGTGTTTATCAAATTCTAATCATCTAATCCTAACAATCATATCCTAGGCACCTAGTCCTTCAACGTAGGTTAACATGTTTTACATTTAAGTATATAGGATAGTTAGATAAGCCCGTTAGATGATATAAATTTGAAAACATTCTCCCCCTCAATCAATGACTCATTCTCTGAAAAGTTTTAAAAGCGTTGAAGTCATTGATTAAGTTTTGAAAATTTATGAAAACACTGATACTGATTGATTTTCAAGCAACACATTTTCCACCATTTAGAAACAAAACAAATATTTTTCTGAGAATTTTAGACGGAAAAACATTTGTGTAGGAACAGCAGTCCTTTGACATACTTTCCTCATTTTGATTTAGGATAAGTGCACGAATTTTATGAAAATCATTTAAGCGTAGCACTTTCCTTCTTTGAAGAGCGGGTTTCTATCTGAAATAATAGCAAGCCATTATTTAAGCGCGGGTTACAGTCTGAAATAACTGTAAGCCATAGTTTGAGACATGTTTTGAAAAGAAATATTTACACCACCTGCTCGAACTTCATCTATGGTCATGTGCCATTATTGAATGACATTTCTAAGACCGTAGATGTTATCGATACCAGAAGACATGTCTTGAGAAAACATATTTTTGGTCTTTTTCAAATTTTCTGATTTTTTTTATGGGTTTTTGATGATTTTATATTTTTCTATTTTCTTTTGCAGGTTTTATATTTTTGTATTTTCTTTTTGATAAATATTTACAGATAGAGTTGATGATATAGTTTAAGAAGGATGATGATACGAGTATCGAGATAAGGATATCGAACAGCACATCGTAGAAGGTAGAATTCATCATCTCTTAAACTTCCACCACCAAAGCTTCCGAGGCTCCAGAATAGAAGATAGAACATGAGCCTTTGAGAAAGAGAGACTTTGGCAGCTTCCCCCCAAACCGAAAATCCATTAGATGAGCATATTCAAAGCTCTATTTCAAGCTTGCCTTAGCCAGGTGCACAGAGAAGCACACCATTATCATAAATCCCGCTGCTCTTTTTAAGAACGATAATCGAGATTCTCCATTCGGGGTTATATCATCAAAATAGATTAACAACGTATCATCCCATGCTTGAATGAATCTTCTCATATTTCTTTTCAACTAAAGTCTGAAGCGATCTATACCAAAAGGTTGTCAAGAGACCAGTTCCCCCAATTAGATGAATTGATGCAGTCAGTCTCTTAGACTAGAGCTCACGAACCCGAATACACATTTACCCGAAAACAGAGAAACTTATATCATCGAAGTAGCAGATTAAGTCCGATAGCCAAAGAATAACCCCGATGTATACTTTTCTCTCCCCTGATGATAGTGTATGAAGCTCAAGAACCTGAAGTACCCGAATGCCCAAAGAGAGAATAACCGATAATCATTGAAGAAGCATGCTGAAACACTGATTATCTCTGCGGAAGTCATCTCCGGAATAAGTGATTATATCTCTGAATCACTGATTAAGCCCTCAAGTGAAACAGCTGAGCATCCCTAATGTACACAATCTCTCTCCCCTGATGATTGCGATAACATCGAAATCATCACACACTTGTATACCTCTTTTATCTTCAGAAACTAACTCTTCCATCTCTTCCCCCACATAGTTGGAATAAGAACACTAAACGCCATGAGTCAAACCTTGAGTTTCTCTGCGGTAATGACATTTGTCTTCCCGGGATTTCTTCAATCACTTAGAAGTATTAAGTTCATCAAGTTTACTCGCGTTTAGATGCTTGTCTCCTTCCCCCTTGCTGGTTTTGATACTTCAGAATCAGCAACTCTTTGTAGGCCCGTATACTAGAAATCTTTTGAGAACAACATCATTAGCTCAGAAGTATCTGTGAGAATCAACTTGCTGAAGAATGTGAGAAGAAAGTCTAATTAGGGATTAAATCTGACTTATCACTCTCCCCCAATTAGTGCTCTCCCCTAAACTGACAATCTTTATAATGAATGCCCTGATTAAGAAGAAGTCTTTAGATCATTAAATGCAATTCGTCTTTTAGTCTTCTAACATATAGCAGAAAATGTAGAACCGACTGTAGACTCGACCTTCTTCTAGATTGTCCGTTTGGGGAATAGAAAGTTAACATCTTCTTCTTACCAAATGTGTTCCAATTAACTTTCATGTAGAAAATCCCCTCAACTAAGATCCCTCCCAATCAAACAAGAACAGAAAGATGTTCATCAAGGAAATCAGCCTCGCAACTGGAAGCACTTTGTCATTAATCATATCAGCCCATGAGAAGATGTCAACCAACGGCTCTTAGAAGAAACTCCATGTAAAGATGACCCGATAAGAAGAAGCTCGGTTCTTACATGAGTTAGAAGCCGTATGACCATATATTCTCAAATAAAACTCAACATGTAGAATTATCATACTTCTTCTCCCCCTCAAGAATTGCATACGGAGATGCCATTCTTGATTAAACAAGTGATTATCTTCATAATGTAGTTTCTTCACACTTCTCCTCCTCGAAGGTTGCAAATGATGTCGCCATCGCCATATTAATTGAG
Source organism: Chrysanthemum seticuspe (assembly GCA_019973895.1). NCBI lineage: Eukaryota > Viridiplantae > Streptophyta > Magnoliopsida > Asterales > Asteraceae > Chrysanthemum > Chrysanthemum seticuspe. The sequence goes on along the minus strand of BPTQ01000007.1, from coordinate 216,262,702 downwards.
CAAGTGGAATAAGAAAACAATCGACAGTAGTTCGGTTCACTTGATAATCAAAAGCGTATGGAAAAAGCATGAAGCATGTTGATGAGAATGGTCATTAATGAGAAGATTTCTCTTCTTCTGAAGATAATGCGCACTGAAGCGTACACATTTCTTTTCTTTGAGGAACGAGGCTTGAACTATTGTTTTCAAACGTCATTATCTCTCTCTTTTCATCTACTCTTGGCAAACTTATAATCAGCCCCATTATCATTCAGTAGGCGTTTTGTCATGACAGTGATGGAGAAAACCCAATATGATGAATTTGACCCTGAAGTAAAATAACCCGAACTCGTGACTTAAACTTGCACACATGTAACAAAGAGCGGTGCCGAGAGTTCATCCTCCATTGAATCTCTAAGTACTCTATACTCTTCATCCAACCAACCATCAAGTATAAGACGTACATCACCTCTTGAAAATCCACAATTGAATGTGACACTGAGCACTACAATGTAACTCCTTAAAGTGATAGTTATTTTGTGGTGGTAAGAGCCCAATTCCCCCAAGTGGTAAAAGAAAAGGAAAAAGTCACCCAACAATAACTAGATTTCCAAGTCTTCGTTTTTGATAATAAGCTCGAACAAGGATCTTGAAGAATCTTCATCCAACCATCCTCGATACCTTCAGATACTAAGTACACTTGCCCGTGATATTTCACTTCAACCTCAAATAAATAATAGTGAATTAACCCCGTTGTCACATCTTCTGGTTAAAAGCTCGCATCTAGCCTCCTTTGACGTTTTAAGTGAACTATGATAATGGTTTTCATCCCGACCATGGTTAAAAGCACATAACCCCATAAAACCATGTAATAACCAAACTGCCATGACTAATATCCAAACACACATCCAATGCATGAAGTACACCCTTTTATCTCTTCTTCGAAACAGAAACCGTAGCACCAGCATCAAATAAGATCCTGAAATACACTTTCCGTTCTCCAGGATGGTTCCATCATTACGGGATTTTACAACTCTATGGTTTAAACCGAGAAATAGTTTCTTTCGCGGGATTTTACAAAACCAAGAATAAACCGTAAGATAGATCCGGAAATGCACTTTACAATTACCAGGATGTTTCCATTGTCACGGGATTTTACAAGTCTATGATTTAAACCGATAAATAGATTCTTTCGCGGGATTTTACAAAATCAAGACAAAACCGTAAACAATGTCAGCTTGAATGTGTTATGACAACTTTGGTATCAGTGAATATCTGTTTTAGGGTAACATGCAGCGGTTCATCAACGATTCATTCATCATCATCAACAATTCTTCAGCAATTCTTCACCCATATGTAGAAAACTTCACAAACCATACTAAGTAGAGTAGTATACACTACTTTCCCCTGGAAGTTGACCGTAAAACATCAAAGTACACGTTTCTCCCCCATGATGGTTTCGAACTTTCGGAAGCATCATAACGTGTACTCCCATCAGCACGAAAAGTTCTTGTCATAAGCAAACATCTTGAAAAGTCATGACTGACGCTGAAGATTCTTGAAAGATTTTGCTTAGACTGTGAAGCATCATTGACATATTGTAGCGAAGAATATTCCATGAGAATTGCTGATCACATCTCAACCATTAAGCACTTTGGTAAACACACCATTCACGTATTTTAACTGGTATTGCTGTGACCACTTGAAAAAGCAAACCTGATATACCAGATTTGAACATGAAGTAGAATTCCCCAGATTTGCTACTTAAGCTTGTACTAATCCTTGTGAAAAAGAAACGGTGTACCCAATGTACCTAACCTCTTGACGTATCCTCAACTGCGTGAGACACCGAAGTGATAGTTACGTTGTGGGTTAAGTGAGAAAGAATCACAAAAGTAACTAAATATCCAAGTCTTTATCACACTCTTTAAATGCCCAAACAAGTTATCTTCGCGGAAGGGTAGAAAGAAAGAAGACGAAATAAGTAAACGAGCCCGGAAAACAATACTTCAAATCCAGATAAAAAATACCGTACAAACAACCCCGTAGTCAACTTAGTTGAATCATTAATTCAAGTCGTGACATAATATTTACCGTGAAAATATATATACCAAAGTACCAAACCTCGTAACAAATCTTAGCATCATATCAAATCTCATCATCAAGCCTTATTATCACAAATCTCATAACCAATCAAGTCTCATCATGTAACTGCATCAACAACTCGAGCTTATATCCAAATTGTATATATTTGGTTCACTAACTAAGAGACCTAAACTAATGTTACTCATGTGTTCAATCAGCCCAAGAAATCCATGACATGAATAGCGCACGTAGGCTCCAAAGTCCAATATATTCCATTTCACAGCCCATGACCAAAGTATACGTCCGATCCATTAAACATGAAGCTTCAAATCCCAACTCATTTGTCTTAAATAATCACCTCAAAATTATATCAACACATACATCAATATTGACACTTCCAATTGTTAAGCACACTTCATTTAAGATATTCAAAAATGTTTGTCTTAAATATTGACGCAGCCCAAGATATTCATTTAACCCAAAATCGTTAAGCACACTTCCAAGTAGTATACCATTCGGCCCATGTTCCAATTATTTGAGGTTTGATACAAGCCCATGACCACTACACATAATGATCAACCCTAGAAATTAGGGAGTATATAATACTCACTTCCCATATATCTTATCCCTAATTTCTCAAAACCATATGCCTCCCTCCTAATATTTCTCCTAACAAACCCTAATAATCCTTTCAAACAAAAACGCAGACACAACATTATCTCCCACTCCTCAGAAACACGCTCCATCTAATTATCAATAATTAGCAAACCCTAATTATTATCCCACTCATTTTTCTGTCCGCCCCCCTTTCATCTTTCATATCAAACTCAGACAGACAACAAGCCTTTTGTTTTATCACACATGCTCGCCACAGGGATGGCAGAGGCAGGACAAGGTTTCAACGACATAGGGTGTGCTTACCATGATTAGGTAGGTTTTACTTTGTTAACCTTTTGATTGTGTTTCCGTTTTTTGTATACAATAAATCAAGAGAGTCAATTAACATTCTTGTTACTTGCTACTCTTAAGGATTCGGATATTAAAAAAAATGAAACTCCAACAATGATCTATGAAGGATTCGTTCTATGTGTATAGATCTTTCATGATTTATGTGTTTGTAAAACCGTACACAAGAAAGAACAAACTGAGATCAAACCTACATCTTTGATAGTCCAAAATCTGAATCTCATGAAATGGTTTAAACACTTTATGTTTTGACTCCTTTTTTGAGACTCGTACATAAAAGGTGTAGAACACCAACATGATCGATGATGACTGAATCATTTGTGAGTTAAGATTTTTATAAAGTCTCGATGCATCTTGAATGCCACAAATAGATTTAACCTGAGATCTCACTCCTTCTTGAAATGCTTAGAAAACTTTTGATAAGTGGATTTGTGATGAAGATGCTTTTCGTGGTTCTTTGATCTTTCAAAACAATTGGTATACGATCCGAAAAGTAAGCCTGAGAACTATTTGTTAAGAGTATGGATCAGTGATGTGAGTTGTGATGTTATGAATCTAGTTTCAGTCCATTACTTCTTCTCGTTATCATTTCTTTAACAAACCATGGACTGATGATGTTGTAAACGTTACTGAGGTCTTGACTGGTTTATTTGGATCATTCAATGGTCAACAAATCGTTTTTGACTCAATAGTCAAAAAGTATCATATGCTCAAATCGCTTCAATCTTAATCAAAACACACAAATCGCTTTTGACATAATGACCTGATATTTAGACAAAACGCCTCTTGCATTGACCAATAATAGACAAATTGCTTTTGACTCAAAAGTCAAAATGCCTCATAAACACAAATCGCTTCATGAAATAAGGACAAGACGCTTTGAAGAAACAAGACTACAAATCGTTGTATGCATACAGAAACGTCATAAAAACAAGTTTAACATATTATTATTAAAACAGTTTTGATCCAGATTTGCAATATGACCACAAACATAATCATGTAAAAACAAGTCAAAAACAGTTTCAAACACCATAACAACCAAATATTATCACGATAAAACACCAAACCTCATCACGACCACATCAAACATATCCAAACCGCATCAAATGACACGAATAAACCGCATTAAGAACCATGAAATAAACCACAAGAATCGACACAAAAAACAAAACCAAGGCTCTGGTACCATTTGTAGGATCGTATATTTTATGTTTTTTAGATGATTCGGGTGGTCTAGGATTATGATTATACAAGAAAGCCATAGTTAGAGAGATGAAGAGAGTAGAGGGTGTTCTAGAGAGAGAAATAATCAAAAATGAAAGGTTAGATTAAAGAAGCACCACCCTTCCCTTAGTAGGAAGGGTATTTATAGTTACAAACTAAACGCCCTCCTGACGGGCTGTGGATCAGGCATACAGTGGGTAAAGACCCGTTCTTCCTCTACGGTGTTACTCTAAACTAATCTACGCTAATAACTAACTAATTAACTACTAAACAACGTAAATAACGATATGTCTACGAGCTAACTTATGCTAGATTATATTTGGGGTGATCGACACTTCACTATTGAATTTCCAATTCCTAACAAGATCTCTTAGGAACACTTGATTTTTCATCACTTGTTGTTCAACAATAAGGACACGAGTGACACATTCTAGAGTCCTGATCTTAGCAATCTGCCGAAAAAATTTAAGAGGGGATTCACAATTGTGATCCTCATTGATTGAATGGAAACTCCTGCCAGGGTCAACATCAAATAGCCCAGACAGCAGGTCACTTCGGTAATCCCTTGAGGGTTACGCTTAGTATGTCTCAAACGGTCTACAGTCGTGAAGTGATGCTTCGGTGTACCTCAGCGACTCACCTAAACTGTAGATATACTTCGATATATCATGTTAGCCTACTTGAGGGCCTCCAGTTCATGAACAGCCTTTGTAAGAATTAGAGATGTGTTTTCACACTATGTTGTTAACACCCTCGACATTCAAACTTGTAAGTGCTGGAAATCCCGCTAAGGAGATTCCTTTCAAGAATTGAGTCCTGAAGATGTGGGTCATTACTTGAACATTCAATGTAATGCCAACTGTCCCTCAATGGGATTTGGACGGCTGATTCGCCCGACCAAGGTGAATGGAATCAAGACATTCATCATTAAAACAATCGTAGTGGTCAAATCTTTTAGAAATATCTACCGTGATCGATTGGTATTTTTCACTAACTCATTTATGCAGGTACTGATGATTGTTCCTTAGAGAAAAGACCACACCATCTCCCCATGCTCATACCAACAACATCACACATGAAATTTCTCTTCAAATCAATGGCAACACAACGTTCAAGATGATTCTTCATCAAAATCAAAGAATCTACAAAGTCTAATGACTTGAGAACTTCATCTCATTGGAAAGTCAAAGTCATAAAAAGTGTGAGCCTGGTAGATGATGCGCGTACGAAGCACGTTCGGGGTCAAAGGAACTTCCTTTTTGTCGAGCAAGTTTTTCAACACCCTGGGCAGTGAACCTAATCATTGTAGTGTAGTATTGGGTAAGCCTCGGGGATTGATATCGTTCTCTAGGGGAATAAGAATGCTAGTAAGAAGTGTACTACGCTAAGGTTGAGGTTGAGGAAGATTCTTTTTTATCTTTTTATATTTTTTTTAGAAAGCTAAGGGTAAAATCTCAGGGCTTGGATTTGGGGGTTGGTACTTCTACCGATTACTCTACTATTCTAATTATCTAATACTACGGGTAGTCTATGTCTTTTTGATGTGTGCTCGTATGATGAATAAAAATGTGCTTACCTAGATACTATTACTCCCTAGTTATCTTTTATTGATGGTTGAATTGCCATGTCCTTATTCTTAACGCATTGTGTTTTCTAAGGTCGTAGGGTGTGCCTTTTTCCCTAACTCTTTGAGACTACCTTAAGGTTATTGCCTACGAAGTCCGCTAGATAATTCATAAACTAACTTTAAGGTTATCTTTGGATGTTTAGACTACGAAATCCGCTAAGTGATTCATAAACTAAGGTTCACAAAGATTACTCAAGCATTTAAACACAACGATATCCTAATTGCACTCCTAAGCCAATTACAATTAAGATAAGAGACAACCAATCAATAATTAATAACTATGTTTCATAGATCTAAGCAAACACACAAGAAATTTAGCCGGACATGTTAAACAAGCAAGCATACACACATTCAATGGAAGACATAATGAAATCAATGGAATAAAACACTTATCTTGATGAGTAAAATAGGGTTTGGGACCCTAAGATACTGTCCAAGTCGGACTACAAACATTTAGGGTTTTTACTCCACAAGTCTACCTCTTAAAATTCTGAAAATTCGATTTCTATATATAATTTTATACTTGCGACGGCGTCGCCTTATAGGTGGGACGCCGTCAGATCGCCATCATTAGGGTTTTCGTCTTGGCCAAGTTATCGTTGGGACGGCGTCACGTTGTAGTTGTGACGCCGTCGGGCATCAGTAGGGACGTCATCTGATTCTGGATATGGGCCGTCTGAGATGAAAAGTCTTAGTGACGCCCTTCCTCTTCAAAGCCTGACGCCGTCGGGTGTATTTTAGCAAAAGTTTTACTGAGCCGTTAGGTGTATTTTAATTAAATCCATAGAGAGGGACGGTGTCGCCCTTTAGTTGGGATGCCGTCAGCTTCAGTTTCAGCAGCTTGAGTGTCTTCAATCTTGACTTATCCATTTTCTTTATATATTTACTCCTTTTCATCCAAATAAGCATCATTCCAACATTTTGCTTCCAATAGACCTAAAATGTGAAAAGGAACGAAATTAAGCAGTAACGGATATAAAAGTGGGCAATTAAGGGCTTAAATGACCACTTAAAAGTGTACGTTTTAAATCCTTATCAGATATCCCTACACTTGGTATTTGCGTGTCCTCAAGCAAATGTGCTTTTGGCCAATCAATTTATAAGTTAGGGGGCATGAAGCATTGGTTTAACATAATTCAAAACAAGTAAAAGCACCGCAATAGTCATAACAAGCACGGAAATTATATACTAGCACCTCACAAGGGGTGTTTGGATTCTCTCATCTCTCGGGTGTATATGAAATATAGTAAATGGAAATGGAAGATAAACACTCATTACCTGGTCATAGTACATAGATTACCATACGCTTAAGACTAGATCAAACCTCCACCGCTTTAGGGTAAGCACCTAGGAATAACTATCTAAGAGGTCTTTAAAAGGGTTGTAATGTTAGGCTTACGGTAGCGAAACAAAGGGCTTGGTTGGATAGGCGATTTAGTGGTGGCATGTCAAAAATCTTATGTTACAAGCATGAAAAGAATGGCGTTGCTAAGCCAAGACTCGACTCACTAAACTCTAGATAACCTAAAACAAACATACATAAATTGAAAAACATAAACATAAAGATAGATGTAGGATGGTAGCCCGTATGTTTTTTTTCATTTTTTTCGAATTTTTTTTTCATACACTTTTACTCTACCATCCTCTAAGATAACATCAAAATATAAGGGATTTATAGGAGCACCCCTACACTTGAGTTTTTTATTATTCTAACACTAAATTGACCTGATTTGAAAAGATCAAAACACTTGGAGTATTTAATTACATAAATAAAGGGAATTTGAATTTAACGTTCTTTCCCGTCACTCCATAAAATTTTACTTTACCCACGAGTACCAATCATCCCAAAACTGTGTACAAAAGATATGACTCGACTTAGCAACCATGCAAGTAACTAGATAATTGAACTAAGGGTTTAGTATGATAACAATAATGCACTAAAGGTGAGTGCATACAAGGTAGGCTAAGGCGATTCAGGTATACATTTGGGGGTGGATTGTAAACAATGCTCTTCATTGATATTCCAGAAAACCGAACATCACGAGAACCGCGAAAAGGATAGGCTCTGAGGGGTTAACTAGGGGTATCGTGTACTAAAGATGAGTACATCGCAAGGGTGTGGGTTAATTACTCGACCGATGTGGAAGAAGTAATTATAATACGGGTTTCAAACAAGGGTTATCCTAATGCCTCTTATCATTTAGTTATTCCCAAGTACACAAGTATAGTCTCACTAGCGATCTCAGAATGCATCACAAAACAAGTTCTAGAATCTATTATAATACCGGTACACTCTCGAAGCATTAAAGGTGAATGCTTTAATTCCTATAGATCTAGGGGTGAACCTCAATTTTTGGGGTGGAATTTGAGTGGTAAACGGATTTTGTGCTAGTCATATAACTCCTATCCATGAGACGCTTTATTAAGACTAAAGTCCCACTCGTACATGTCATGAAAAAATTTAAATTATGAACCTTTGTCTAATACAGATCCATAGCTCATGACCTTATTTCAGATCACCCAATCTCAATTGGGGGTGCTAAAATTTCCCTAACAAATATTTCTCATAGCTTATTACACAAATGAAATAGGACAAGACAAATATTCAAGGATAAGCATAGTTTCAAAGTTTCCGTTTTATTCTTCCTCCCTACACTTAAACTGAACATTGTCCCCAATGTTCCCCGAAAGTATCAAAGTTATGATAAAGGAAGGTAATTAAAAGAGAAAGAAACTAATATTCCCCTGATTAGCTCGGTAGGATCCGTGTGAAGTAGTGGTTAAATTCTTTCCCAAGAAGAATTTATGCGTGTTAAGCTTCATCCAATATTATGTTTCTTCTTCTTAATAAATAAAACCTGTACACTTTAAGAAAATAGACGAAACCTTCGCGTAAAATCGGCGGTAAAACTATATATGACTCAACTACACTAGGATATAATGCTTGTGGAATGGATGTTTGCAGTTTTTCTAGAAAATTAAGACCTGAGAATTTCCAAAAATTTATAAGTAGCACAGAAAACGAAAAAAAATTTATAATTTGTTTCTGCTCCTCCTGACGTCATCAAGTTCTAATCCTGACGCCGTCAGGTTTTCCTGATAGAAACTGGTATGCTGCGTTTTCCTGGAAAAATTCTAGAAAAATTACACCTTTAAAATCTGGAAAAATTCCTGCAAAACATCCATTATGACTCGATACAAGCATTTGACTCTAACAAACACATACACATATATCAATTTCATTAATTGTAATTCTCATGTTCACGTTCTTTTAAAAACGTGTGTAATCCTCCCTACACTTATCTTATTGTAAAATACCTTTATATGTAATTAAGACGAGGTTAAAGAAAAAAATAAAGCATTTTCACAAATTCAAACATGAGAATACACAATAATGAAAAAGATATGACACACAAACAAGCAAACAATTAAGCATGGGTTGCCTTCCACGAAGCGCTTTTCTTTATTTATGATTCTTGTAGCTAGACTCGAAGTCGTGCTCCTACGTGACTTCATTGCCGTCACCTTCTCCATCATGACGATCTCTATTGGGGTTTTCCATGTTATAGTAATGTTCTATTATGCATCTTTCTAAGAAGTCATTTCCCCCCCCCCCTCAATCGGTTCTATATTCCGGTCCTAATTTCAAACAATCTTTATAGAACCCAAAAATCTTATTCATCACATAATCTACTCCTTTCTCCTTATTCTCCTCATTCCTATAGTAGACCGATAACTTAAGTTCCTTTTCATCATTGGATAGTGATGAAAATTTCTCAATCTTAAATGGCATTTGGTAAGCTACGTCATCGGTCTCATCTTTGAATCTACCTATTCCTAACAGTGGATCATAAGTCATTCCAGTGTTTTCTATGAAAGGCTTTCCTAGAATTACGTGGGACAAGCTAGGATCTATGGTCGTACTAATATCTTCCACAATTATGAAATCCGTAATGTACGTGAAACTACCTACATAGATGGGCAATCCCTTAACTCTACCAAGAAAATTACAACTAACTCTAGGATCATCGGGATCTCGCCTATTTGGGATAGGTTTCTTCATTACCCAATTATAGTATGTGTTAGTCATGATGTTTATTGGGGATTTTCGATCAATGTAGGCTTTTGCCACGAAAAGATGTCCTATGCAACATGGTATGTTGAGATTACAAGGATTTCCAAATTTGATCCGAGGGCTTCTCCTAACATACATGTGACGAAGGTCGCGTACTAAGTGTGGGTGGCGTGAAAGTTCCTCTTCCGTAGGAAACTTATTGAAGTATTCATCACCTACTTTGTCTACTTCGTTGGTCGATTCTTCCTTAGGAGTTGCACTAACCTCAAGCATAGTCTCATGGTTTGCTTCGTCACTAGTCCTATTTGGTTTCACTAAAGTGATGGCATTGACGAATTGAACGTGCTTGGATAACTTACTTGGGTCCTTAATTTTCACACCGGAAGCTTCGGGAGAATGAGTCGAGATGGCATTAACCTTTTCGGTGGTCTTCCTATCACTATTGGTCATGGCTTTCAAAAGGTTATCTATCTTCCTATCCATCTCAGCTTGTTGTTGGTTAAAGCGGTCCGAAAGCTTGGCTATTTGAGCTTCTTGGGATGTAACTAGGTGTTGCAACATACCTTCTATGTTTTTGTGGCTAGGTCCGTGGGACCATAGGGAATCATTAGAGGTGAATTCTTTGTTTTGTCCCCAATTGTAGTCGGGTTTGTCCCTCCATGCTTCTCGGGCATCATTGAAAGTCCTAGGTCGGGGTGTTGTGGGGAATCTCCCCCCCATTCCATTGGTACGCGAGAATGCGTAGTCAACGAAAGCTTGTTCGGGGAGTCTCGTGCAAGTATGAGTGTCATGGGGACCATTACATAGCTCACACAAGGAAGAGACTTTGTTCACTTGGCGTGAAGACTTAGGATTCTTGTAGGAGCTCATTAGGAATTTGACTTGATCTGATTGGAAGTTTATGAGTCAATGGGAGGCAAGGAGATTGCCTTGACAGTTTTGGGCAACTCACGGGGGTTATTCCAACTTTCGTTGTCATAGAGGGCAAGGTCCTCTATTGTACCCCACGATTCTTCCGCGGTGAGATCACTAAGTTTATCACCGGCCGCTTGGTCGATATATTGCTTAGTTGAGAAGTTGACATGATCGTAAAATATTTGGACTTGAAGCCAAAGATCGATGTCGTGATGAAGGACTTTATGGAGCAAGTCCTTGAATCGAGTCCATGCCTCATAGAGAGATTCACCTTGACGTTGTTGAAACATCAAGATTTCATTCCTAAGTTTAGTAGTTCTCCTTAGTGGGAAAAATTGGGCAAGGAAACGAGTGGTGAGATCATCCCAACTTGAGATGGATCCGGCGGGAAGTTGCTCAAGACAATTACTAGCTTGGTCTCGTAGAGAGAACTGGAAGAGACGCAAGCGCGTGGTCTCCCATGTGGTAGCATCAAGGTCGATGCAATCAACGATTTTAAGGAAGTCCTTGAGATGCTGATTAGGATCTTCGGAACGAAGTCCATGGAATGCACATTCGTTTTGCACCAACCGAATGGTGTTAGATCGCAGCGCCGTAGTTTGAGCTTGATCGGGGAGCTCAATGGTGTTCCTATAGCCTTGGTGGCTTGGTCTAGAGTATTCACCAAGAGTACGGCCTCTTGGTCAATGAGTGGTGGGTCGATGGGAAGTGGTGGATGTGGTGGCGGGTTATCACCTTCCATGATGAAAAGTGATGGGGTTACTAACAAATTCACGAAGAAGGGAGATAAACTACGAGGAAGCTAAAAATGAGAAAAAAAATCTTACTTGATAGGAATCAAGCAAGGGAACCTAAACGAGATAGAAATGTAACTAGCTATTCAATTCCCCGGCAGCGGCACCAAAAACTTGAGGTGCGTACGAAGCGCGTTCGGGGTCAAAGGAACTTACTTTTCATTGAGCAAGTTTTTCAACAACCTAGGCAGTGAACCTAATCGTTGTAGTGTAGTTGTCACACCCCCAAAATACATGTTTTGCAGCGGAATGGAATTCCTAGGGGATGATTGCCATAGCATCACAGTTACAGTTATATTGAACGACCTAAAGTGTCGTTTGGAAAACACATCGTTTGATATAATAAAAAATTCAGAGTTTACAAAAAACAGGTCCCAAATGATAGTCAACATGTACGGAAATAATTTTGATACAAGCCAAACGATGTTTTTAAAAGTGCATAAATCCCATGTGGGACGCGTCGTCACCACGTCTCTATGATAAGTCCACATGCATGCCATGAAGTGTATGCCTTAGATACCTGAAAATACATTGCTAAAAGTATCAACACAAAGGTTGAGTAAGTTCATAGAGTTTATGAAAATGTTTTATACGACTACCACAAGTATAGGCCATGTATGACAAATATGTCACATAAAAATGTTACAATTGCTATAAGCACATGACACCGAAGCAAGACTGATCATGATGTTCGCCCCAACAGAGTGTTTTGCCAAACAACTCAAATTATGATATTAGATGAAATGCATCCGTTTGACCAGTTGGAATCCACCAACCCGGATGGAGGAGTCACCCTCAATAGATCTATTCACTCACCCTCGCTTACCCTGTAATTAACGGTTCATGATTTCTGATATGGGGACATTCAATTGGCAATGAGGTAACTTAAGCAATGTAATGAATTTGATATACTTGGTATCGTAATAAAAATGATGTGCAATGTATTCTCCCCCGTAGATTTGAAAATAAGTATAAACTTGAAAGACGGGGCTATGAAAACTCACTTGATACAATGATATGATGGCAAAAGTGGATACACTGAAATGAGACGCAATCTCTAACCGCGACCTATTATGAATGATACGATTCTAATATAAGTCATGATTTAATGTTATGCATGCAAACTCATATGATATCCATACTACTTGTGCATTTTTAAAAATAAATTTTATCGTCGAAAAATAAGTTTAAAACATATTGTCAAGTTATAAATTACTTTACAAGTACTTACGTTGAAATGATATCCTACGATAGTCATTTAGTGATTTATTAAGAAATTATAGTTTTTCGTCGTAAAACAATATAATTTGACAATTCATGAAAGTGGTTAAATGGCCTCGAAAAGCTAGTCGTAAAATAATGAATATCAAGTGTTAGGAAACAAACTCAATGGTTTTGGAAAGCTTGTCACATTATCTAAAAGTCTTAGCATTTAACTTTTGATCATAGAAGTCTCGATCATGGAGAAAAATATAGATGAAGTAGGGTAGTCGGACTAAAAATATTGTTTAAAGTTAGTTTTCGGCAAAGTTTGAGTGACCGTGTATTATTCGTTACAACTCCGATTGACGAACGGTTGAACATTTTGGAAAATAGGCTAGGTGAACTCACTTTTACTAGAAGACAATGTTTTCTCAAAAGTATTCTATCGATATGAAAAACGACTCCAAACATGGTCACTCGCGACAATAATTTTTTACTAATAGGAAATATATGTGTTTATACTTGTATAAAATAGTTACGATAACCTTATTTAAACGCGTGTAATTTAGTCGTTATAAGTCTGTTTTCTACGTTTTATATATCCTCAGTTTCGTATTAATGTATACTAATATGTTTTTGATAAATCGACTCATTTAGATAATGTTTAAAACTCATTCTGGCCCCTTAAATATACCTTAACAGCTTTGAATTTTTCAGAAAACTAGTTTTCGTGGCAAAACTTGAAAATAGCGTAACTTCTTCGTTATAAATCCGTTTTAACTCGTTCAAGCGACCACGGTTTTGTTTTAAAGTCTATTTTCTGAATATCTAGCCCAAAATAATCCTTGACCTGTCGAAATTTCCAGAGTTTATAAAAACGATCAGACCTCTTTTTCATGTTGTCGAAAATGATTTTTCTAGTATAATACTTATTCTAACCACTTCAAATCAACACCAAATCTATTCTAAACCTACAATACATCTTCTTAGGGTGTCATAGGTTCCTAAACATCATCAACAATGATATGTTTTATGGGAATAATTATAGGATGATTTTTACTAATAATAAGTACCAAAAACAAATAAAAGTGGTATAGATACACATGATACTTGCATGTTTTCTTACTAAAATGATAAAATAACTCAAGTATGAATATGAAAGAGTAATGAAAATTTTAAAAAGCTTACAAGTATTATGATGAGGTTTATGGTAACTAGGTTTCCTAAATACTCCTAGGTTTTTATTGCAAAACCTTAAAATAAGTATACTAGTGTTTATAAAATTACTTGTTCTTGAAAAACTTGTGATTCTTCCTTGTTTCTTGATCTTGGCCGAATACCCAAAGAAGATGGAGAGGTTTTCTAGTTTACTTCACCTTTTGAATGTGTTGTATGTGTTTTTGGATTAATATCTAACTTGTATATTGTAAATATCTAGTAAAAATGAGTAGGTGTTCATTTTAGAAGTAAAAATCAATTTGGTAACTTGTGATGACAAGGGTGAGGGTCGGCCAAGGGGTAATATTGGGGAGGGTTGATGAGTTTTTGAAGTTAAATACATTTTAAGTTAAAGTATAATGTGTAAGTAAATATAATTAAGTATTTAGTGTAGCGTTAGCTAGAAATCGATTTTAACGGAACAAAATAAAATACATCAAAGTCATAAAAATTATAAAAATGTATTTTTCACAAGTGTCGGGTGAATAAATAATTATCGAATAGAATTTACGAAAATCGTCGTAATTATATATATATATATATAATAATATATATACAAAATCATTCCAAAACATCGGGTAAACTAATAATATAACTTTTATAGTCTTAAAATGAGTATAAAAATATATAAGGATAATTTTTGGAAGTGTCGGATCAAATATTCAAAATAAATGATCGTGCGATAGCGTTTATTTAATAGAAAAATATACTTTAATGGAATATGCAAACCCATGCATGAACTAATATGATGATGATGTTACTGATGATATGTAGACCAACTCTAGTCTATATGTACTGTTCTCAATGATGAATCATAAATACGCAGGTAAACCCTTACGGTTACGCGTATTTGATACTCGTAAACCTAGTTTACGAAAAATGATGAATAGTGAATCATGAATAGTGATTCTTCTCCGGGAATGAATAGTGTTTTGTGAATAGTAAAATTTTGAAATAACCTCTCAAAGTATCAAATCGACTTCAAAAATAATGAATAGTAAAATGATGAATAGTAACCGATGATTAGTAAATTCCCGAGATGAATAGTAAAAAATTTTAAAGTTTGTAAAATGACCTGAAATTACGAGTTGTCACATTCGCCCACCCAAAAAGGAATTCAGTCCCTGAATTCAGTTCGTGTTGGTCTCTCAGGGTTAGGGTTTGTGATCAATAACGAGGAGAGAAGACATGAGGAAGTGTCGTTACGGCTATCTATGATTAAGAGTGTATAAACATCGCGATGGACAAAATATTGAAAGTATCTCCCATGAGTACCACTTTGACTTTTAGGAATATGTGAAAATTTTGCTTGCACTAAAATTTATAAATAACTGCTCCCAACATAACATGATCCCTCCAGAATTAGACATAGTTAGCTAGGCTATGTATAATTAAGGAACGATAATGTGACGTTCGGTTTAGTTGTTATAACTCTCAATGTTTAAAGAGATTTAAACCATGTCGTTAAAATGGCAGTTAAGGTAAAAGGAAGTAAAAATTTTTGTAAGTGATATCAAGTCAGAAAGGAAAATAAAGTACGATAGATAAGAATATTTCACAACGAGTAGTTTATCAAACAGTACATAGTCTTAAGTCATAAAGATCCGAAAACTAGGGAAGACATAAACTTAGTACGACATAGTGCATAAGGAAATAAGACTGTTAATTTCTAAACGTCTTCAGTCTGCCGCGTTGTTGATACCCTGGTGAGCTTCTCCTCCTTCTAACATATATGCTTTCCCATGAGCACCTTCCACTTGTTGACCTTGGTTTTGGGGACATTGGTTCCTATAGTGTCCTTGCTCCCCACATCCGAAACATGTGACTATGGCTTTACCTCTACAATCCCTGGAGAGGTGTCCCAGTTTTTGACACTTGTGGCACTTGGCAGGGCAAAGACCTGAGTGATGAAACTTAAAACGATTACATAGTGGGTGAGTTCCAACATATCATTTGCCTTTGCAGTCCTTAGCAAGGTTTCCCACTTTGTGACAGCTAAAGCATATACCACATGGACCATCATGATGTAGCGTGCATTGGTGGCATCGTGGTAAGTTTCCAGTATAAGCTCTTCCCTTTGTTGGTGCAGCAGCATAAACCCTGGCAACTTCTTGTCTTCTATTCTGTTGTTGGTGATGGTTAGTGTTACGGTTTTGGTTGTTGTTTTTATAACCTCCCTGGTCATTTTCCCATTTCCTTTTGTTGTTGTTAGTTTGGTTGTCGTTGTTGTTGTTGTTGTTGTGGTTATTGTTGATAATGTTTTCCCTCTTCACAACTTGAGCCATGAGTATTTGAGTTATCCTAATAGTCTCTTCAATTGTTTGTGGATCGAAAGAAGTTACATCTCCTTGAATACATTATGGAAGTCCTCCAATGAAATTTTCCAGTAGTTTCTCATTGTCCGAAACCATAGATGGACATAGAGCAGCCAACTCTTGAAACCTTATGATGTAGGTCTCGATGTCATAACCAACAGTCACTAACTCATAAAATTCCGTTTCCAATTTCTTCACCTCAGTGTGCGGACAATACTTCTTAGTCAACAACCTCTTGATATGATCCCATGTGATCTTGTAAGCATTTTCCATACCAATAGGTTGTGCATAAGAATTCCACCATGACATTGCCTCATCCAAGAGTGTACTAGTGGCGAACTTCACTTTGCAGTCATCTGGGCAATCGCATAGTAGAAATACAGACTCGATCTTTTCAAACCAACGGATCATAGCAGTGGCTCCTTCTGTGCCTTTGAACTTTGGAGGATCACCGCTCTTAAAGCCCTTGTATGTACAATTTCGAACTCCATACCTTCCTGCAGCTCTTGTAACAGCAGCAAGTCTAGCAGCTTCAGCAGCAGCCGCGGCCTCGGCAGTAGCAGTTACCGTTGCTCGTTCTTTCTCTAGCGCCCTAGCTATACTATCCTCTACATACTTTTGGATAGCAGCTTGTGTCATAGCTTGTGGAGCTTTCTTCGATGCCATAACTCTTCAAAATAAGAGGAAAGGTGAGACGTAGTAAAGTCCTATGTTAAGAATAAGTGCTCTAAAGAGATGTGATAGGAGGTGATAAATTTGAGGTTATTTTTAGAAATGATTGACGGATTCCTAGGAGATGGGTTATGAGATGTCGCAAGTGCTTCAAATGTATGATGGTTTAGTGACTTAATGTGTGGATAGCGTGTAACTCGACATGTTGGTGGTGAAACAGAGGAGTAAGAGCGACTACACCCTCCTTGAAGGTTTTTTTTTTCTCGGCATTCGATGTTATCGGTGATGAGTCAACTGATGTTAAAATTGTGATAGGGAATGACAAGGCATTCTCCACATTGGAGTATGAAAAAAGAATAATGGAATGGGTATTTGAAGACATCTATGTGACAATCGATTTGAAATGAACGTAAATAACTCGCAAAATGTACGTATAAACCGCATGTATAGTGAATATGCACTTATGATGAAATGACGAGATGCTATGATGATGTAGTTATAGTCTAGGGTCAATGATGCAACCTAGTTCTCTATAACTCTTGCTCTGATGCCAATCTGTCACACCCCCAAAATACATGTTTTGCAGCAGAATGGAATTCCTGGGGGATGACTGCCATAGCATCACAGTTACAGTTATATTGAACGACCTAAAGTGTCGTTTGGAAAACACAACGTTTGATATAATAAAAAATTCAGAGTTTACAAAAAACAGGTCCCAAATGATAATCAACATGTACGGAAATAAGTTTGATACAAGCCAAACGATGTTTTTAAAAGTGCATAAATCCCATGTGGGACGCGTCGTCACCACGACTCTATGATAAGTCCACATGCATGCCATGAAGTGTATGCCTTAGATACTTGAAAATACATTGCTAAAAGTGTCAACACAAAGGTTGAGTGACTTCATAGAGTTTTTGAAAATGTTTTATACGACTACCACAAGTATAGGCCATGTATGACAAATATGTCACATAAAAATGTTACAATTGCTATAAGCACATGACACCGAAGCAAGACTAATCATGATGTTCGCCCCAACAGAGTGTTTTGCCAAACAACTCAAATTATGATATTAGATGAAATGCATCCGTTTGACCAGTTGGAATCCACCAACCCGGATGGAGGAGTCACCCTCAATAGATCTATTCACTCACCCTCGCTTACCCCGTAATTAACGGTTCATGATTTCTGATATAGGGACAGTCAATTGGCAATGAGGTAACTTAAGCAATGTAATGAATTTGATATACTTGGTATCGTAATAAAAATGATGTGCAATGCATTCTCCCACGTAAGTTTGAAAATAAGAATAAACTTGAAAGATGGGGCTATGAAAACTCACTTGATACAATGATATGATGGCAAAAGTGGATACACTTAAATGAGGCGCAATCTCTAACCGTGACCTATTATGAATGATATGATTCTAATATAAGTCATGATTTAATGTTATGCATGCAAACTCATATGATATCCATACCACTTGTTCATGTTTAAAAATAAAGTTTATCGTCGAAAAATAAATTTATAACGTATTGTCAAGTTATAAATTACTTTACAAGTACTTACGTTGAAATGATATCCTACGATAGTCATTTAGTGATTTATTAAGAAATTATAGTTTTTCGTCGTAAAACAATATAATTTGACAATTCATGAAAGTGGCTAAATGGCCTCGAAAAGCTAGTCGTAAAATAATGAATATCAAGTGTTAGGAAACAAACTCAATGGTTTTGGAAAGCTTGTCACATTATCTAAAAGTCTTAGTATTTAACTTTTGATCATAGAAGTCTCGATCATGGAGAAAAATATAGATGAAGTAGGGTAGTCGGACTAAAAATATTGTTTAAAGTTAGTTTTCGGCAAAGTTTGAGTGACCGTATATTATTCGTTACAACTCCGTTTGACGAACGATTGAACATTTTGGAAAATAGGCTAGGTGAACTCACTTTTACTAGAAGACATTGTTTTCTCAAAAGTATTCTATCGATGTGAAAAACGACTCCAAACATGGTCACTCGCGACAATAATTTTTGACTAATAGGAAATATACATAAGTGTTTATACTTGTATAAAATAGTTACGATAACCTTATTTAAACGCGTGTAATTTAGTCGTTATAAGTCCGTTTTCTACGTTTTATAGATCCTTAGTTTCGTATTAAAGTATACTAATATATTTTTGATAAATCGACTCATTTAGATAAAGTTTAAAACTCAATTTTGCCCCTTAAATATACCTTAACAGCTTTGAATTTTTCAGAAAACTAGTTTTCGTCGCAAAACTTGAAAATAGCGTAACTTCTTCGTTATAAATCCGTTTTAACCCGTTCAAGCGACCACGATTTCGTTTTAAAGTCTATTTTCTGAATATCTAGCCCAAAATAATCCATGACCTGTCGAACTTTCCAGATTTTATAAAAACGATCAGACCTCTTTTTCATGTTGTCGAAAATGATTTTTCTAGTATAATACTTATTCTAACCACTTCAAATCAACACCAAATCTATTCTAAACCTACCATACACCTTCTTAGGGTGTCATGGGTTCCTAAACATCATCAACAATGATATGTTTCATGAGAATAATTATAGGATGATTTTTACTAATAATAAGTACCAAAAACAAATAAAAGTGGTATAGATACACATGATACTTGCATGTTTTCTTACTAAAATGATAAAATAACTCAAGTATGAATATGAAAGAGTAATGAAAATTTTAAAAAGCTTACAAGTATTATGATGAGGTTTATGGTAAATAGGTTTCCTAAATACTCCTAGGTTTTTATTGCAAAACCTTAAAAGAAGTATACTAGTGTTTATAAAATTACTTGTTCTTGAAAAACTTGTGATTCTTCCTTGTTTCTTGATCTTGGCCGAATACCCAAAGAAAAGAAAGAGGTTTTCTAGTTTACTTCACCTTTTGAATGTGTTGTATGTGTTTTTGGATTAATATCTAACTTGTATATTGTAAATATCTAGTATGTTGGTGTGTATTCGTCCCAAAGCAGGGTGAAGATAATCAATAACTGTTCAGCAGAAACAACAAAGAGTCAGCAGTAACAGATACCACTTGGTGGTTACCGGATATCACTTGGAATCGTGTGATCACTTTCCAAAGTAAACTATTCGACCCTAATGCCTGGGTATCACGAATATCTACTTGGGATAAGACCAAATGCAGTTAGAGAATTAGGCACAATTCTATAACCCTTTCGCTAATAAGTGTTTATTGTTTTCTGTTTTTGTCTCATGCATGTTCAGATCTCCTATATATAGGAGGTTACTCTTGAGCTATTCCAATGGAATTATGAGTATTAATCGGCCCATTAATAGCCTCATAATTATCCCCATTATAGCCGTTAGTGGTTACATGACCAATTAAACGTGGTCATAAAGAAGTTGTAACTGCCATTTAGCAGTACTTTCCATAAGCAGTACTTTCCACTAGCAGTACTTTCACTTGCAGTGGAAGTACAGCCTATCAGTGGAAACACTGCTTATCAGTACTTTCATAGCACTATCAGTGGATACACCACTTCAGTGGAAACACTGCCTATCAGTGGAAACACTGCTTATCAGTGGAAACCACAAGCAGTACTTTCCACAAGCAGTACTTTCACCAAGCAGTACTTTCACCAGTACGACCAATACAAACCACTATAAGAGTCAGGGAGTTCATGGACCTTATGGGTGTACACTCCGTACCTCCTAACCCATTGCAAGGTGTGAATTAATCCCACAAGTGCACTAAATTTTCCAACATAGTAAAAATGAGTAGGTGTTCATTTTAGAAGTAAAAATCAAATTGGTAACTTGTGATGACAAGGGGGAGGGTCCGCCAAGGGGTAATATTGGGGAGGGTTGATGAGTTTTTGAAGTTAAATGCATTTTAAGTTAAAGTGTAATGTGTATTAAGTAAATATAATTAAGTATTTAGTGTAGCGTTAGCTAGAAATCGATTTTAACAGAACAAAATAAAATATATCGAAGTCATATTAATTATAAAAATGTATTTTTCATAAGTGTCGGGTGAATAAATAATTATCGAATAGAATTTACGAAAACCGTCGTAATTATATATATATAATAATATATATACAAAATAACTCCAAAACATCGGGTAAACTAATAATATAATTTTTATAGTCTTAAAATGAGTATAAAAATATATTAGGATAATTTTTGGAAGTGTCGGATCAATATTCAAAATGAATGATCGTGCGATAGCGTTTATTTAATAGAAATATATACTTTAATGGAATATGCAAACCCATGCATGAACTAATATGATGATGATGTTACTGATGATATGTAGACCAACTCTAGTCTATATGTAACGTTCTCAATGATGTTTCGTGAATACGCAGCTAAACCCTTACGGTTACGCGTATTTGATACTCGTAAACCTAGTTTACGAAAAATGATGAATAGTGAATCATGAATAGTGATTCTTCTCTAGGAATAAATACTGTTTTGTGAATAGTAAAATTTTGAAATAACCTCTCAAAGTATCAAATCGACTTCAAAAACGATGAATAGTAAAATGATGAATAGTAACCGATGAATAGTAAATTCCCAATATGAATAGTAAAAAATTTTAAAGTTTGTAAAATGACCTGAAATTACGAGTTGTCACATTCGCCCACCCAAAAAGGAATGCAGTCCCTGAATTCAGTTCGTGTTGGTCTCTCAAGGTTAGGGTTTGTGATGAATAACGAGGAGAGAAGACATGAGGAAGTGTCGTTACGGCTATCTATGATTAAGAGTGTATAAACATCGCGATGGACAAAATATTGAAAGTATCTCCATGAGTACCACTTTGACTTTTAGGAATATGTGAAAATTTTGCTTGCACTATAATTTATAAATAACTGCTCCCAACTTAACATGATCCCTCCAGAATTAGACATAGTTAGCTAGGCTATGTATAATTAAGGAACGATAATGTGACGTTCGGTTTAGTTGTTATAACTCTCAATGTTTAAAGAGATTTAAACCATGTCGTTAAAATGGCAGTTAAGGTAAAAGGAAGTAAAAATTTTTGTAAGTGATATCAAGTTAGAAAGGAAAATAAAGTACGATAGATAAGAATATTTCACAACGAGTAGTTTATCAAACAGTACATAGTCTTAAGTCATAAAGATCCGAAAACTAGGGAAGACATAAACTTAGTACGACATAGTGCATAAGGAAATAAGACTGTTAATTTCTAAACGTCTTCAGTCTGCCGCGTTGTTGATACCCTGGTGAGCTTCTCCTCCTTCTAACATATATGCTTTCCCATGAGCACCTTCCACTTGTTGACCTTGGTTTTGGGGACATTGGTTCCTATAGTGTCCTTGCTCCCCACATCCGAAACATGTGACTATGGCTTTACCTCTACAATCCTTGGAGAGGTGTCCCAGTTTTTGACACTTGTGGCACTTGGCAGGGCAAAGACCTGAGTGATGAAACTTAAAACGATTACATAGTGGGTGAGTTCCAACATATCCTTTGCCTTTGCAGTCCTTAGCAAGGTGTCCCACTTTGTGACAGCTAAAGCATATACCACATGGACCATCATGATGTAGCGTGCATTGGTGGCATCGTGGTAAGTTTCCAGTACAAGCTCTTCCCTTTGTTGGTGCAGCAACATAAACCCTGGCGACTTCTTGTCTTCTATTCTGTTGTTGGTGATGGTTAGTGTTATGGTTTTGGTTGTTGTTATTATAACCTCCATGGTCATTTTCCCATTTCCTTTTGTTGTTTTTAGTTTGGTTGTCGTTGTTGTTGTTGTTGTTGTTGTGGTTATTGTTGATAATGTTTTCCCTCTTCACAACTTGAGCCATGAGTATTTGAGTTATCCTAATAGTCTCTTCAATTGTTTGTGGATCGAAAGAAGTTACATCTCCTTGAATACATTGTGGAAGTCCTCCAATGAAATTTTCTAGTAGTTTCTCATTGTCCGAAACCATAGATGGACATAGAGCAGCCAACTCTTGAAACCTTCTGATGTAGGTCTCGATGTCATAACCAACAGTCACTAACTCATAAAATTCCGTTTCCAATTTCTTCACCTTAGTGCGCAGACAATACTTCTTAGTCAACAACCTCTTGAATTGATCCCATGTGATCTTGTAAGCATTTTTCATACCAATAGGCTGTGCATAAGAATTCCACCATGACATTGCCTCATCCAAGAGTGTACTAGTGGCGAACTTCACTTTGTAGTCATCTAGGCAATCGCATAGAAGAAATACAGACTCGATCTTTTCAAACCAACGAATCATAGCAGTGGCTCCTTCTGTGCCTTTAAACTTTGGGGGATCACCGCTCTTAAAGTCCTTGTATGTACAATTTCGAACTCCATACCTTCCTACAGCTCCTGTAACAGCAGCAAGTCTAGCAGCTTCAGCAGCAGCCGCGGCCTCGGCCTCGGCAGTAGCAGTTACCGTTGCTCGTTCTTTCTCTAGTGCCCTAGCTATACTATCCTCTACATACTTTTGGATAGCAGCTTGTGTCATAGCTTGTGGAGCTTTCTTCGGCGCCATAACTCTTCAAAATGAGAGGAAAGGTGAGACGTAGTAAAGTCCTATGTTAAGAATAAGCGCTCTAAAGAGATGTGATAGGAGGTGATAAATTTGAGGTTATTTTTCAAAATGATTGATGGATTCTTAGGAGATGGGTTATGAGATGTCGCAAGTGCTTAAAATGTATGATGGTTTAGTGACTTAATGTGTGGATAGCGTGTAACTTGACATGTTGGTGGTGAAACAGAGGAGTGAGAGCGACTTCACCCTCTTTGAAGGTTTTTTTTTTCTCGGCATTCGATGTTATCGGTGATAAGTCAACTGATGTTAAAATTGTGATAGGGAATGACAAGGCATTCTCCACATTGGAATATGAAGAAAGAATAATGGAATGGGTATTTGAAGACATCTATGTGACAATCGATTTGAAATGAACGTAAATAACTTACAAAATGTACGTATAAACCGCATGTATAGTGAATATGCACTTATGATGAAATGACGAGATGCTATGATGATGTAGTTATAGTCTAGGGTCAATGATGCAACCTAGTTCTCTATAACTCTTGCTCTGATGCCAATCTGTCACACCCCCAAATACCTGTTTTGCAGCAAAATGAATTCCTGGGGGATGACTGCCATAGCATCACAGTTACAGTTATATTGAAAGACCTAAAGTGTCGTCTGGAAAACACAACGTTTGATATAATAAAAACTTCAGAGTTTACAAAAAACAGGTACCAAATGATAGTCAACATGTACGGAAATAAGTTTGATACAAGCCAAACGATATTTTTAAAAGTGCATAAATCCCATGTGGGACGCGTCGTCACCACGACTCTATGATAAGTCCACATGCATGCCATGAAGTGTATGCCTTAGATACCTGAAAATACATTACTAAAAGTGTCAACACAAAGGTTAAGTGAGTTCATAGAGTTTATGAAAATGTTTTATACGACTACCACAAGTATAGGCCATGTATGACAAATATGTCACATAAAAATGTTACAATTGCTATAAGCACATGACACCGAAGCAAGACTGATCATGATGTTCGCCCCAACAGAGTGTTTTGCCAAACAACTCAAATTATGATATTAGATGAAATGCATCCGTTTGACCAGATGGAATCCACCAACCCGGATGGAGGAGTCACCCTCAATAGATCTATTCACTCACCCTTGCTTACCCCGTAATTAACGGTTCATGATTTCTGATATGGGGACATTCAATTGGCAATGAGGTAACTTAAGCAATGTAATGAATTTGATATACTTGTTATCGTAATAAAAATGATGTGCAATGTATTCTCCCCCGTAGGTTTGAAAATAAGTATAAACTTGAAAGATGGGGCTATGAAAACTCACTTGATACAATGATATGATGGCAAAAGTGGATACACTGAAATGAGGCGCAATCTCTAACCGCGACCTATTATGAATGATATGATTCTAATATAAGTCATGATTTAATGTTATGCATGCAAACTCATATGATATCCATACCACTTGTGCATTTTTAAAAATAAATTTTATCGTCGAAAAATAAGTTTATAACGTATTGTCAAGTTATAAATTACTTTACAAGTACTTACGTTGAAATGATAGCCTACGATAGTCATTTAGTGATTTATTAAGAAATTATAGTTTTTCGTCGTAAAACAATATAATTTGACAATTCATGAAAGTGGCTAAATGGCCTCGAAAAGCTAGTCGTAAAATAATGAATCAAGTGTTAGGAAACAATCTCAATGGTTTTGGAAAGCTTGTCACATTATCTAAAAGTTTTAGCATTTAACTTTTGATCATAGAAGTCTCGATCATAGAGAAAAATATAGATGAAGTAGGGTAGTCGGACTAAAAATATTGTTTAAAGTTAGTTTTCGGCAAAGTTTGAGTGACCGTATATTATTCGTTACAACTCCGTTTGACGAACGGTTGAACATTTTGGAAAATAGGCTAGGTGAACTCACTTTTACTAGAAGACATTGTTTTCTCAAAAGTATTCTATCGATGTGAAAAATGACTCCAAACATGGTCACTCGCGACAATAATTTTTGACTAATAGGAAATATATATTAGTGTTTATACTTGTATAAAATAGTTACGATAACCTTATTTAAACGCGTGTAATTTAGTCGTTATAAGTCCGTTTTCTACGTTTTATAGATCCTTAGTTTCATATTAAAGTATACTTATATATTTTTGATAAATCGACTCATTTAGATAATGTTTAAAACTCATTTTTGCCCCTTAAATATACCTTAACAGCTTTGAATTTTTCAGAAAACTAGTTTTCGTCGCAAAACTTGAAAATAGCGTAACTTCTTCGTTATAAATTCGTTTTAACCCGTTCAAGCGACCACGGTTTTGTTTTAAAGTCTATTTTTTGAATATCTAGCCCAAAATATTCCATGACCTGTCGAAATTTCCAGATTTTATAAAAACGATCAGACCTCTTTTTCATGTTGTCGAAAATGATTTTTCTAGTATAATACTTATTCTAACCACTTCAAATCAACACCAAATCTATTCTAAACCTACCATACACCTTCTTAGGGTGTCATGGGTTCCTAAACATCATCAAAAATGATATGTTTCATGGGAATAATTATAGGATGATTTTTACTAATAATAAGTACCAAAAACAAATAAAAGTGGTATAGATACACATGATACTTGCATGTTTTCTTAATAAAATGATAAAATAACTCAAGTATGAATATGAAAGAGTAATGAAAATTTTAAAAAGCTTACAAGTATTATGATGAGGTTTATGGTAACTAGGTTTCCTAAATACTCCTAGGTTTTTATTGCAAAACCTTAAAAGAAGTATACTAGTGTTTATAAAATTACTTGTTCTTGAAAAACTTGTGATTCTTCCTTGTTTCTTGATCTTGGCCGAATACCCAAAGAAAATGGAGAGGTTTTCTAGTTTACTTCACCTTTTGAATGTGTTGTATGTGTTTTTGGATTAATATCTAACTTGTATATTGTAAATATCTAGTAAAAATGAGTAGGTGTTCATTTTAGAAGTAAAAATCAATTTGGTAACTTGTGATGACAAGGGTGAGGGTCGGCCAAGGGGTAATATTGGGGAGGGTTGATGAGTTTTTGAAGTTAAATACATTTTAAGTTAAAGTATAATGTGTATTAAGTAAATATAATTAAGTATTTAGTGTAGCGTTAGCTAGAAATCGATTTTAACGGAACAAAATAAAATACATCAAAGTCATAAAAATTATAAAAATGTATTTTTCACAAGTGTCGGGTGAATAAATAATTATCGAATAGAATTTACGAAAACCGTCGTAATTATATATATATATAATAATATATATACAAAATCATTCCAAAACATCGGGTAAACTAATAATATAATTTTTATAGTCTTAAAATGAGTATAAAAATATATTAGGATAATTTTTGGAAGTGTCGGATCAAATATTCAAAATAAATGATCGTGCGATAGCGTTTATTTAATAGAAAAATATACTTTAATGAAATATGCAAACCCATGCATGAACTAATATGATGATGATGTTACTGATGATATGTAGACCAACTATAGTCTATATGTAATGTTCTCAATGATGTTTCATAAATACGCAGCTAAACCCTTACGGTTACGCGTATTTGATACTCGTAAACCTAGTTAACGAAAAATGATGAATAGTCAATCATGAATAGTGATTCTTCTCCGGGAATGAATAGTGTTTCATGAATAGTAAAAT
The DNA here is from genome assembly GCA_019973895.1 of Chrysanthemum seticuspe. NCBI lineage: Eukaryota > Viridiplantae > Streptophyta > Magnoliopsida > Asterales > Asteraceae > Chrysanthemum > Chrysanthemum seticuspe. Next base: position 216,235,377 of record BPTQ01000007.1, on the reverse strand, counting down.
TTTGAAATAACCTCTCAAAGTATCAAATCGACTTCAAAAATGATGAATAGTAAAATGATGAATAGTAACCGATGAATAGTAAATTCCCGAGATGAATAGTAAAAATTTTTAAAGTTTGTAAAATGACCTGAAATTAGGAGTTGTCACAGTAGTATTGGGTAAGCCTCGGGGATTGATATCGTTCTCTAAGGGAATAGAAATGCTAGTAAGAAGTGTACTACGCTAAGATTGAGGTTGAGGAATATTATTTTTTATCTTTTTATATTTTTTAGAAAGCTAAGGGTAAAATCTCGGGGCTTGGATTTGGAGGTTGGTACTTCTACCGATTACTCTACTATTCTAATTATCTAATACTACGGGTAGTCTATGCCTTTTTGATGTGTGCTCGTATGATGATTAAAAATGTGCTTACCTAGATACTATTACTCCCTAGTTATTTTTTATTGATGGTTGAATTGTCACGTCTTTATTCTTAACGCGTTGTGTTTTCTAAGGTCGTAGGGTGTGCCTTTTTCCCTAACTCTTTGAGACTACCTTAATTTTATTGCCTACGAAGTCCGCTAGATGATTCATAAACTAACTTTAAGGTTATCTTTGGATGTTTAGACTACGAAATCCGCTAAGTGATTCATAAACTAAGGTTCACAAAGATTACTCAAGCATTTAAACACAACGATAGCCTAATTGCACTGCTAATCCAATTACAATTAAGATAAGAGACAACCAATCAATAATTAATAACTAGGTTTCATAGATCTAAGCAAACACACAAGAAATTTAGCCGGACATGTTAAACAAGCAAGCATACACACATTCAATGGAAGACATTATGAAATCAATGGAATAAAACACTTATCTTGATGAGTAAAATAGGGTTTGGGACCCTAAGATACTGTCCAAGTCAGACTACAAACGTTTAGGATTTTTACTCCACAAGTCTACCTCTTAAAATTCTGAAAATTCGATTTCTATATATAATTTTACACTTGCGACGGCGTCGCCTTATAGGTGGGACGCCGTCAGATCGCTGTCATTAGGGTTTTCGTCTTGGCCAAGTTATCGTTGGGACGGCGTCACGTTGTAGTTGTGACGCCTTCGTGCTTCAGCAGGGACGTCTTCTGATTCTGGATCTAGGCCGTCTGAGATGAAAAGTATTAGTGACGCCCTTCCTCTTCAAAGCATGACGCCGTCAGGTGTATTTTAGCAAAAAGTCTACTGCGCCGTCAGGTGTATTTTAATTAAATTTGTAGAGAGGGACTGTGTCGCCCTTTAGTTGGGACGCCGTCAGCTTCAGTTTCAGCAGCTTGAGTGTCTTCGATCTTGACTTAGCTATTTTCTTCATATATTCACTCCTTTTCGTCCAAATAAGCATCATTCCAGCATTTTGCTTCCAAGAGACCTAAAAAGTGAAAAGGAACGAAATTAAGCAGTAACGGATATAAAAGTGGGCAATTAAGGGCTTAAATGACCCCTTAAAAGTGTATGTTTTAAATCCTTATCAGTGAAGAAAGACGTGGAGACACCTAACCAAAGAATTTGACGAATGGCGGACAACAACATATGATTACCCCAACCACAAAGAACAATGAACAAAGAAAACAACGACGTCAAGCTGATAAAGTCAAAGAATTCAAAGCATCTCTTCTCACAAGAAAGAAGAATGCTAGAAAGACGTCAAGCAACCATATCTACTTCAATGACCAACCCTTAGGGAGATTTGTTGAGATTACGTGTAACTATTATTTCAAGTGTCGGTCATTAGTATTGTAATAGGTTGCCAGTTAGGCTTATATGTTTGTAATTAATGCTAGGCTTATGTTGTAAGCTCATGAGCCTATGCTTAGGCCCAAACAAACATAGAAAGGGACTAGAAGTGTTGCCCTATATCCCTTGCCTATAAATACTATGCAAGCCCTCTTAGGAGGGTGTTGGTTCTTCATTTATGCTAAATCATTTATCATCCGTATGTGTGTGAAGTTCTAACCGTCTCTCGTTCATCTCTCTTTCTATATTACATCTTAACATACTTGTGTATTCATATTATGGTGACCTAACATAGTTCATATCACAAACTTGATTTTACGGATAAAGTTTGAAACTTCAATGTTTTAAAGCTTTGTATAGGTTTATGATAAGTTTCTATCGGATCAAAATCAGTTTCGCAAACATCAAAAGTCAAGATTTGATAGTCTTTTTGTTAAAGTTTTTGTTTTTGTTTTTATTTTGGTCCAAGGTATCTGGTTCAGTGTACTATTTCAGTCCTGACACCCGAGAACATAGCTATGTATTTCAGTTCAATTATTCTAGTCTAACGTATTTCGGTTCCAACTTATTTTGGTCAAGTTAAAAAGTATCTCGGTCCACGTCATCCACTACTAGCTAACATGTCACCGAGTTAGTATTTTATGTCAGTTAAGTTCAACCGAGATAGTTATATTGCTATTATTATTTTGGTTCATTTGGTGTTTTTCTAAGATAAAGCTCTCCTTAAAACTTTAAGATCAACCGAGATAATGCGTAACCAACAACCGAGCTAATTCATCATAGTTCAACCCGAATAATTAATCACACTTCAACTGAGATAATGCATCACAGTTTAAACTGGGATAATTCATTACTATACAACCGAGATAATTAGTATTTAGTTCAACCGAGATTGTAACACCTCGCCTTATCAGACCACAATATTATCCGCTTTGCCCCCAGACTCACGGCTTTGTTTTTGTGGCTTCTTGTGAAGACTTCCTGACAGGTCACCCAAGCCAGTACTACTCTCACATCAGCACGCTTAACTGCCAGTTCCTAAGAACTCCACCCACAGTAGACCACAAAAAGCGTTGTGTCATTGTAAGGCGAATGTTATCTTATGAGCCCATCATCTCTCCAGGCCACAGCCAATGTGGGATTTGCCTAGGGTGTTACAATCACCCCCTTAGGGACTCATCGTCCTCGATGAGGTTTGCCCCACCATCTCGAACGGCTCAGGAGTGGCTCTGATAGCACCTGTAACACCCCGCCTTATCATACCACAATATTGTCCGCTTTGCCCGCAGACTCACGGCTTTGTTTTTGTGGCTTCATGTGAAGACTTCCCGGCAGGTCACCAAAGCCAGTACTACTCTCACATCAGCACGCTTAACTGCCAGTTCCTAAGAACTCCACCCGCAGTAGACCACAAAACGCGTTGTGTCATTGTAAGGCGAATGTTATCTTATGAGCCCAGTATCTCTCCAGGCCACAGCCGATGTGGGATTTGCTTAGGGTGTTACAGAGATAGTTACTTAATTTCATCAACCGAGATAATCAATACCTTAACCCAGATTTTAAAAAAACACATACTTCATCATATTTCATATCAAAGATCCACATCAAGTTTCATTTCACACTTAATCAAGACAATGGCTTCTTCAAAATACATAAATACAGCCGGTTCCGAGAACCGTCCTCCAATGCAGAGGTGTCTCGAAGGTAAAGCTACTAAAACTACCGCTTTAGGCCCCCGGCTTTTTAAGGCCTCCAAAATCTAAAACCCTATATACATATCACGAGTTTTATGCTTCATGTTTTGTATATGACTTTCTAAGATTTTTTTAAGTATATGATAACTCGTAAATACTTGCTAAGGCAAGACTTGATCTAAATGGCATAAAAGGAAAATACTACAATTAGGGTGTTCAAATATATCCATATTCAGATAGCCGAAAAATTAATTTGAATTGATTTGAAAACTATGATATATGAATTGTCACTTTGGAACTCATATATAAGTTTACAAAAGTTTAAAATATTTGGATACCTAATTTTCGGATGTTCGGAGACATAAAACCATTATCCGAAACGTTATAAATCTGAAATTCCTAAATCATATTTTCGCTTTAGGCCTCCAATAGACATGATGACCTTGGTTACACCATATTTCACATTGTAAGTTATTGTTAATGTTATTTCATGTTCCGGTCCATGTTCACTTTTATGTGCTTAAGTGAAAACCTTATAAGCAGGTATTTTGATTTTTCAAAAACTCGTATTTATTTAGGTTTTAATCAGTTAGTACGTTTTAATTCTTTTTGCTATATTTGTCGACGTATGATAATTACTAGGGACATTATTATTTATTACAATGAAACCATGCACTCGTCAATATTTCTTTGGGGAAATTGATTTAACTCAATATTACTTTGAGACTTGGTTGCCAAATTTTAAAATATAGTATGGGAAGAGATCTAGTGAGAAGAGAAATTGAAACAAAAAGAATGAGAAGAAATTTGAGTCACACATTTCAAATAAGGAGGAGAAATTTAAGGGGAGATGCATATGTTTCGTTAGGTGCATCTGAAATGTGCGGCTGTGGTTTCTTCTCACCCTTCTCATTTTAATTTTACTTCTTATTTGATCGTTACTCAATATAGTATATAGCTATACTTTATAAATGTTAATTCCATGTAAAGTTTTGTTTGTCTGTGATAGGATCGTTGTAGAAATTCGATCTTGTGGGCCTTGCTCTTTAAAACTATTTTTATAGATTGGTGTATTGGTCATCATGAATTTGGTTAGCTTTTGTTTAGCCTATAACTTGCTTTATGTGTTGTTGATTTGGTTACTTGCATATATGAATCCCTCCCTAGTTCTAGTTGTTGCCATGCTTTTCTGGATACTGATGCTTCACGATTTGCCGTCGACCAAAGGCAATCTTGAAGGTGGTTTTTTTCTTAAATTATTCTTCAGTTCGATTTTGCTTACTAGTTAAGTTGGAGTTTAATACATAATTGTTATAATATATAAATATCCAGTACCATTATTTGAAACTTTAGCTACTTATACATACATTTGTAAGTCCTTATAAAATTTATTGATTTACACTATTGTTTAGGTAACAATTCGTAAATTTAAAAAGTGATACCCTACTAGTAAATCAGAAAAGTATTTTTGTGAAGTTTAAAAGTACAGGGCTTTTCCTAATAAGCTTTAAATGAGTACAGCTTTCTATGATTGTATGCTTATAAAAAAAAAGTATCGTACATTTGCTATATATCGAAAAATAGCTTATTTTAGCTAGTGATACATACATTTGTTAGTCTTTATAAAAGTTATTTTTACACTATTGTTTAGCTAACAAATCCGTAAATTTAGAAAGTGATACCCTACTAGTAAATCAGAAAACTACTTTTGAGAAGTTTAAAAATATAAGGCTTTTCTTAATAAGTTTTAAATGAACACACCTTTTTATAAGTGTATGCTTGTTAAAATGAAATTATTTACCAAAACATTTGTTATATATTGAAAATTAGCTTGTTTTAAAAGTTAGTGCTATTGTGACTTCTTAACATGTGAACTTCAGAGATTCGTTTTGTTTATATATAATTTTTCCACAAACATTGTTGTGGAAAATAAAAGAGCATAATTAGGTTTCAAAATAATTGTTGTGGAAAATTTATGTATAAACAAGACGAATCTCTGAAGTTCACATGTTAAGAAGTCACAATAGTACTAACTTCTAAAACAAGTTAATTTTAAGGATTGAGATCCTCTAATGTTCAATTGAACATGATTGGTAATGTTATGCTTGTTGTAATTGTACATTTGAATTAAAATAAAGTAAATGTTTTGCAATAATGGCAATGTACAATCACAACAAACACAACATTATCAATCATGTTCAATTGAACATGAGAGGATCGCAATCCTAATTTTAAATATATAACAAATGTTTTGGTAAATAATTTCATTTAACAAGCATACAATTATAAAAAGGTGTGTTCATTTAAAGCTTATTAAGAAAAGCCTTATATTTTTAAACCTGATTATGCTTTTCTATTTTGGTCTAAATTTAAGATAATCACCAAAATAAAGAGATGGTTACTAAGTTTAAAAATATTTGATAATATCTAACAATATACTTATCTTTATAAACAAGTTAGAGAACCTAGCCCAACCCAACTCACCCCTATGGTGGCGGGCTGTATAGTGGGCCCCACATGGGCATCGCTCATTTGATTTTTGTTCAAGCTTGTTCCTACTTAATTAAGTCTAAAATTAAGCCCAATGTTACTACATATAATTAGACCATTTATATATTTACAATAAATATATAAAGCCGCAATCTCGAGCTATTATATGTGACCCCGTAGAATCATATATTAATGACAGTAGTTAATTCCGTTATATCATGCACATGATCCCACAAACTCCCACTTGAGCATATTATAACTTCCGGTAATTAAATACCGACAGACAACCGTCTAGCAACCGTAATTTGTCTGCCTCCAAAAAAACACGACTTGTCAGTCTATTGATATATCCGAACAACATATCATTAACTCTTAAAGTTAATTTTGTAGAGAAAGAAAAGAGAAGAGAGATATGGTAGAAAAGAAAAGGAGAGAATCAAGTCCTCTTCTCTTCTTTTTTTTCTCTTCCTCTCAAAAATGAAAGAAAAAATAATTATAGCGAAAAAACATCAAATATTTCTTCAACTTTCTTTCTCTTCTCTATATTTATTCTCCAAAATAAATCTTAGAGAACATAATCTTTTTTCAACTTCTTTTATTTTCTTTACTTTTATCTTATTAAGAACGTGTTCCATTTCCTTTCCCCTATCAACCCTTTCTTTGCCTTCGTTAAAAAACTTGCCTTTACGAAAAAATAATAATAATAATAATAATAAATAAATAAATAAATAAAATTCATGTTTCACTCCATTTCTTTCACTCTCCTAAAATTAAACTAGAGAACACATTTTTAGTGTTGGTTCGAGATATTTTTTACACAAAAACACCAAATTTTATGTTTTGACTAGACTCTCTTTAAGTGGCGCAAAAGAAAACAGCACCAAATTTGATGTTTTGACTTTGACTGTCTTTATGTGGCAAAGGAAACAGTGCCTTTGGTTGATAATCAACCGTAAAAATGTGACTCATCGCTCAGCACATTATTATTATATGCGAGTATCTTATAATTTAAAGGCATGTTTGGCGCGAGAGATTATGAAGACTTAAGTTTACTTTTTTTTTTTAAATAAGCTTTGGTAAAAAAATAAATAAATAAATAAATAAAATAAAAAATCTTTGTTTGACAAACTAAGATTGTTAAATATTTTAGAAAAATAAGTTCTCAAAACCGGTTTTTAAAAGATTATGGAGATTACTTTTTCACAAATTAACTGATTTTAATCTTTTAACACTAGCACCGCTGAAAATAAATAAATAAATAAACAAATAAATAATCTTTTTCAGCTCCAGCATCAACACTACACCACCAGCAACATCTATCTTTGCCAAACATACCTTAAATGTAGAGGTGGCAAAACGGACTGGCCGGTCGGGCACGGGCTAAACGAGCACGAGCTAGAATGGACACGGGCTTAAACGGGCACGGGCCAAACGGGCACATGTTATACAAATTGTTTAATAAAAGACTTAAAACAACGAAATAAATTCCTTAAACGTAATATCGTATTTATATTAAAATATATTATATATACATAAAAAAATAAAAATAAAAAATAAATCTTTAAAACAACTGTAATATTCTACAATTGAGAAAAAAAATGTGTCCATTAATGCCCATTTAAGTTTTTAATGGTCTATATGTGCCCATTTGAAAAAAAAATGGTTAAATGTACCCAAATCTTTTAAAAATGTGTCCATTTAGCCAATATTTTTGCTTTTAAACACATTTTGCCATCTCCACTTAAATGATTCAATGAATTCTTGTGAGGTGCTTCTTTTAGTCGCATAATCTCAACATTCTAATAACAATGCCACACTTCACTCAGATAAACAATAGCCAAAAAAAAAAAAAAAAAAAAAAAAAAAAAAAAAAAAAACATCCGATCAGATCAGATCCAACCAGGTGGCATTTTTTGGTATTGGAGCCGAACCAAGTACTAAAGCAGTTTGGCTTGTGTATTCAGACCAATTTAAACATTGCACACCACTTTACCAGGCCCCTTAGGAACATGATATGGTTTCTAGTTCCAAAGGAACAAGGTTCAATGTTCAGTTGGAAGGCAGGAAAGAAAACGAACCGAACACCATACAAAAGCCACAAGCCAAGAATAGTCCATCTAAGATTTACATTTACTAATCCTTCTGCTAATACTTAAGAAATAACTTCTTAAAAGGAAAGGACTTCAATCATATGATGTCCATAATAGCTAGATTAAGTGCATCAACTGGATCATGCAAACTCACCAGACAGCACAATTTACAACAATATTAATTAAGTCACTCTCATCGCGCGCCTAATTACATAACATTCTCAGTTATCCTTTTCTATCCTAACTTCTTCATCCTTTAAACTCATTTAGGTCTTTGGTGGTGACCTTTACTGTCGTGTCTAATTCGATCTGCATACATTGGCAACTGAATGATCTCACTGATCTCATCCAACAACACTTCCTCGGTGATGTTGTCCTTTATGCTCCGCATCACCTGTGTTTACAGGTAACAACTAGACCCATAAATTTGTGCTTTTTGCAATAAAAGGAATAAGTCGGGTGGTAACTTCTGCCCTTTTAATTACAAACCGGTCAATTTGTGTTGTGTTTGATCTCAAAGGGTTAAAATTTAGTTAAAAATGGCACAAGTTGGAAGTTGTTCAAAGTCTAATTATAATGCATACACCCCCCTAAGTCCTAAAGTCATTTTTATTGTGATTAATTGTATCAATAGTGGTTTGTAGAGATGCAAGCCGAAACCGGTTTTGTTTAACCGGTCGGATAAACGTAACCGGTTTTAAAAAAAACCGGTCATTTTTTAACCGAACTGATTAGACCGGTTTTTGGTTTCATGTGTGGACCGGTTTTTTACCGGTTATGTATCCGGTTTTAACCGGTTTTTTCAAATAACCAGTTTAAACCGGTTTTTTTTACTAGCCGTTTTCGAAAACCGGTTTAACGGTCAAACTAGCCGTTTCCCAAAAAAGAACGGTTTTAACCGGGTTTTTTTTTGAAATTGAGTGTAACGGCTACTAGCCGTTATTTTGTGGTTTTTTGTATTTTTTTATGATTTTAACCCATGGATTTGTAGTATAAATATATGTAATGGGTTATGGTTGAAAACACATCAAAAACACTCTCATATCTCTCTTTAATCTCTCTAATCTCTATATATATACTCTAATCTCTCAAATATCTCTCTAATCCGTCTATTATGGAAAAGTCACAATCACAACAAGCTTCGACTAATCCCTCCGTTGGAACTAGCATTGCACGAAAAGTTTACACAAATGATGATGTTGCGCGAATTAGATCAACTCAACGAAAAGGGAATGTTTGGTCTAATTACGATTTGTGTATTATTAGTGTATTATTAATGATGGGTTGGAAAAGGCGCGTTGCAAGAAATGTGGGAAATTTTATAACCCCTCGTCTAACACTACACTAAGGACTCATAAGAACGGTTGTAGAGCGTTAGCCAAAAAGATACGTCACAAGGTACTATTGGTGCGGATGGTCTCCGCTTTTGACTCCTCTACTGCGCAAAGATTTTGATCCCCCGTTTAGTGAGTCGTGAAAGCACCTACCTTATGTTTAGACGTATTGGTTTCAGTGAAAAGCCAAATAGAGTGTTTTGCGAAGTTTTTATATATGATAATGATGCGCTTCGAGTTGATTTTACGAAGTTTGTCATTCAACGAGCGCTTCCATTCATACACTTCGACAACGACAAGCTCACGGAGATCATCAAAAAGAGGCTACAACCGCGGTATCAACAAGTAAGTCGTACTACTCTTAGAAGTAATGCTTTTAAATTATGGGAAACGGCTAAAAAGATATTATTGATGGTTTTCGTGAATATAAATATAGTGTTTATATAACTACGGATGTTTGGACCGCACCACATGGTACGGCAAATTCTTAACTCGCCGTTACGGCTCATTGGTTTAATCCTGAATCTTGGTTATTAATGAACCAAACAATTGCTTTTAAACTATTTGGTTATCCTCATACGGGATCTAATTTAAGAAAAAAATTACATGACACTTTAATTGAATATAATTTAGATAATAAAGTTTTTACGATTTCACTAGATAATGCATCCAATAATACTAGAGCTATGGAATTGTTAAAAGTATAAAACATGTTTTAGATGGTGCTTTTTTTTTCATTCCCGTTGTGTTGCTCATGTTATAAATTTATCCGTGCAAACGGCATTAAAAACATGCGATAGTTTACGTAGTAACTTTAGGGGTTTATTAGTAACTATATATAGTTCAAGCAACGAACGACGAATGAACTATAGACGTTTTCGTAAACAATGTGGTGAAATACCCTTAGGACCTTGCTATGATAATAATACTAGGTGGAATTCTACTTGCATGATGTTTGAAAATATATTACGACAACGTGAGACTTTAAACGCTTTTAATGAACAACTTGTTAGTAGAAATAAGTCCGTTTCGAAAGACGACCAAGATTGGAATCGACTAAATGATTTAACTATTTTTTTACAAGTTTTTAAGAGGCAACAACTATAGTATCGGGTGTTTATTACCCGACTAGCTCATTAGTCTTGAAGCAAATTAATACTATGACGGAAAAATTAGACGAATTAAAAAACTCACCTACTCAAATGTTTAGAAAAATGGTTAAAGTTATAAAAAAAGAAATTTATAAAATATTTTGGTAGTTTACCTTTTGTTTTTACTTGTTCCGCCGCACTTGATCCATGTTTAAATGTTAGAGGCGTAGAACTTTTAATAACAAGAATAACGGAAAATTTAGACTTATCCTTTGGGTTAGCCGGTCACGACCCCGACTATTTAGAATCCCAAATTTTTAAATTTAACGATAATTTTAAAAATTATTTGGAATTTATGCAACAAAATATGGTCAGCAACAAAACCCAATTGTTGACCAAATGCGGGCCGGATTTTCTCGAATGGCAAAAGACATTAATATAAACCTTTATAATAGTTTATGTGAAGACGCTACAAAGCGTCAACGAACATCGGCCCCAACAAGCGAGTTGGGACAATATATGGCTACAAACTTTTTAATAACTTTAAGTCCCGAAGAGTTTGCAAACTTTGACATTTTGGCTTGGTGGAAAGAAAGGGAAATCCAAAGTCCAAATTTATCCACTATGGCTCTTGACTTATTAGCGGTCCAAGCTTCGACGGTAGCTTCCGAATCGGCCTTTTCTACTAGCGGTAGAATTATATCAGAAAGAAGGTCAAGACTAACCTCTGAATCCGTGGAAGTATGTGTATGTTTGAAAGATTATTTGGACGGAGTAGATAGGATACAACATGAAACATCGTTGGAATGTCCGGTATTAGAAGACGTTGAAGAAATTATAGCAAAAGAAGAAGTTGAATTAGGGATATCACCTCCGAATATCGAATTAGAAGAAGGTGAATTTGAAGACTTTGATGTTGAAGACTTAAATATAGAAGATTTTTTGGAAGATTTAATGACTTGAGTATAACGGGTGATTGCAATGCCGAAGCTCGATATACTTGAGTATACTAATATGTTTTCGGGTGATGGCCATGCCGAAGCTCGAAATGTATTAGTATTTATATATTTTTAATTGTATAATTGTATTGTTTAAATAAAAGTTATGATTGTATTTTTTTAGTATGTTTCCGATGCAAATAAAAAGTTATGATTGTATTTGTTTAGATTGTTTATGGTGTATTGTTTAATTAAATGTTTGATAATTAACAAGTTTAAATTTAAAGTTTTTAGTAAAATTCCGAAAAAAACCGAACCGGTACAAAACCTATTCCGAACATTTATAGCCGAAAAAAACCGATTCCGAACATTTATGACCGAAAAAAAACCGTTTCTGGAAAAACCGAAAAAACCAAAACCAGTTTTCAAAAAAATATTGCAATAATAAAACGTGTTTTAGGGGTCTAACCGGTCAACTTGCATCTCTAGTGGTTTGTAATCATCACCAACTATTATAGTATTTAATTGAGTAAATATGGCAATAATAAAACGTGTTTTAGGGGTCTAAGCGGCTCGGCCCATACTAGGCAGAATACATGTTTCAACGTGAACCTGTTTTAACCCATTATGGAACCTGGTGATTTTTACCCCCTATGGAGAACTTAGAAAGAAAGAGTCCTCACCTTTCTATATGTGTTGAAATCATTTGGTGTAGCTTTATCTGTCCTGACTCGCATGCAGACCCATACTTCTTCCTCTTTATTCCAAGCACACTCAACAATCTTTCCGGAGTACGATGCAAGATCGACATCATCTGCAGCTTCACAAGAAACCAGATCAGGAAACTCAAAACATGAAATTCCAGAGGATGCAACTATTTTAAACCATATTTACAAATTAAATTAATTTTCCTTATGTTTTATCTCGAATAGGCCAAAATAAAAGATTTACCTAAAACAGAATTGGGATGAAAATTGAAAGTAGTTCAATACTTCAAATATGTATTCAAATGCATAAAACCTCAACGTGTTTTATTAATGTAAGGTAGATTCTCACTGAAAAATGTAATCTTGTAATCCCGAATCTTGGTTATTAATGAACCAAACAATTGCTTTTAAACTATTTGGTTATCCTCATACGGGATCTAATTTAAGAAAAAAATTACATGACACTTTAATTGAATATAATTTAGATAATAAAGTTTTTACGATTTCACTAGATAATGCATCCAATAATACTAGAGCTATGGAATTGTTAAAAGTATAAAACCTGTTTTAGATGGTGCTTTTTTTTTCATTCCCGTTGTGTTGCTCATGTTATAAATTTATCCGTGCAAACGGCATTAAAAACATGCGATAGTTTACGTAGTAACTTTAGGGGTTTATTAGTAACTATATATAGTTCAAGCAACGAACGACGAATGAACTATAGACGGTTTCGTAAACAATGTGGTGAAATACCCTTAGGACCTTGCTATGATAATAATACTAGGTGGAATTCTACTTGCATGATGTTTGAAAATATATTACGACAACGTGAGACTTTAAACGCTTTTAATGAACAACTTGTTAGTAGAAATAAGTCCGTTTCGAAAGACGACCAAGATTGGAATCGACTAAATGATTTAACTATTTTTTTACAAGTTTTAAGAGGCAACAACTATAGTATCGGGTGTTTATTACCCGACTAGCTCATTAGTCTTGAAGCAAATTTATACTATGACGGAAAAATTAGACGAATTAAAAAACTCACCTACTCAAATGTTTAGAAAAATGGTTAAAGTTATAAAAAAGAAATTTATAAAATATTTTGGTAGTTTACCTTTTGTTTTTACTTGTTCCGCCGCACTTGATCCATGTTTAAATGTTAGAGGCGTAGAACTTTTAATAACAAGAATAACGGAAAATTTAGACTTATCCTTTGGGTTAGCCGGTCACGACCCCGACTATTTAGAATCCCAAATTTTTAAATTTAACGATAATTTTAAAAATTATTTGGAATTTATGCAACAAAATATGGTCAGCAACAAAACCCAATTGTTGACCAAATGCGGGCCGGATTTTCTCGAATGGCAAAAGACATTAATATAAACCTTTATAATAGTTTATGTGAAGACGCTACAAAGCGTCAACGAACATCGGCCCCAACAAGCGAGTTGGGACAATATATGGCTACAAACTTTTTAATAACTTTAAGTCCCGAAGAGTTTGCAAACTTTGACATTTTGGCTTGGTGGAAAGAAAGGGAAATCCAAAGTCCAAATTTATCCACTATGGCTCTTGACTTATTAGCGGTCCAAGCTTCGACGGTAGCTTCCGAATCGGCCTTTTCTACTAGCGGTAGAATTATATCAGAAAGAAGGTCAAGACTAACCTCTGAATCCGTGGAAGTATGTGTATGTTTGAAAGATTATTTGGACGGAGTAGATAGGATACAACATGAAACATCGTTGGAATGTCCGGTATTAGAAGACGTTGAAGAAATTATAGCAAAAGAAGAAGTTGAATTAGGGATATCACCTCCGAATATCGAATTAGAAGAAGGTGAATTTGAAGACTTTGATGTTGAAGACTTAAATATAGAAGATTTTTTGGAAGATTTAATGACTTGAGTATAACGGGTGATTGCAATGCCGAAGCTCGATATACTTGAGTATACTAATATGTTTTCGGGTGATGGCCATGCCGAAGCTCGAAATGTATTAGTATTTATATATTTTTAATTGTATAATTGTATTGTTTAAATAAAAGTTATGATTGTATTTTTTTAGTATGTTTCCGATGCAAATAAAAAGTTATGATTGTATTTGTTTAGATTGTTTATGGTGTATTGTTTAATTAAATGTTTGATAATTAACAAGTTTAAATTTAAAGTTTTTAGTAAAATTCCGAAAAAAACCGAACCGGTACAAAACCTATTCCGAACATTTATAGCCGAAAAAAACCGATTCCGAACATTTATGACCGAAAAAAAACCGTTTCTGGAAAAACCGAAAAAACCAAAACCAGTTTTCAAAAAAATATTGCAATAATAAAACGTGTTTTAGGGGTCTAACCGGTCAACTTGCATCTCTAGTGGTTTGTAATCATCACCAACTATTATAGTATTTAATTGAGTAAATATGGCAATAATAAAACGTGTTTTAGGGGTCTAAGCGGCTCGGCCCATACTAGGCAGAATACATGTTTCAACGTGAACCTGTTTTAACCCATTATGGAACCTGGTGATTTTTACCCCCTATGGAGAACTTAGAAAGAAAGAGTCCTCACCTTTCTATATGTGTTGAAATCATTTGGTGTAGCTTTATCTGTCCTGACTCGCATGCAGACCCATACTTCTTCCTCTTTATTCCAAGCACACTCAACAATCTTTCCGGAGTACGATGCAAGATCGACATCATCTGCAGCTTCACAAGAAACCAGATCAGGAAACTCAAAACATGAAATTCCAGAGGATGCAACTATTTTAAACCATATTTACAAATTAAATTAATTTTCCTTATGTTTTATCTCGAATAGGCCAAAATAAAAGATTTACCTAAAACAGAATTGGGATGAAAATTGAAAGTAGTTCAATACTTCAAATATGTATTCAAATGCATAAAACCTCAACGTGTTTTATTAATGTAAGGTAGATTCTCACTGAAAAATGTAATCTTGTAAAATAGAAAAATTAGCCCATGAACTAATTATGAGACTTTTTTCAGTAAAAACTTAAGACAGAATAGCTTCTAGCTGGATTAAAGATTTTATGTTTAAGTAGATATTTCAGAGGTAGAGGCAGTAAGTTCTTTACTAACCGCCAAATGCAATATGATTCCCCTCCATTAGCTTCTTCTTCCCTCGTTCATGAAGAAACAGTAATTGACGATCTTCTGCCATCTGTGGATGCAGTTGAATATAAAGTAAGCTTTACTGGCCTATAACATCATAAGATATGTAAGAAATGAAGATAACAGAAGTTAATCGAACCTCAAAAAGGAAATCGACAGAGTTCATTGATGCATATTTCCACTTCAAAAGTCCTTCATGGGTACGAGGTACATAAGGATCATCCCAACCCTGCCCACATAGAGACCCATATTTAGCGATTGCATCCAGTGATACATTTACCAAGGAATTTGTTTTTTTTTGTCATATAGAACCAAATGACCCCAATGCCTTGGTGAATGATCAGTAAAAAACCTTATATGAGGTCATGTGGGCAATTCAGTTCTTAGCTGATCATCCAACAGGGTTCCCTTACAAAGTTGTCATGATAAGGGAGCCGGAAAAAATTTCCTTCTTTTTGGTTATTTCGAACATGGTATAATAGTTACTATTTCTAAAGCATAAGTCACAACCAATGTACAAAAAGAAAAACAAAACACAATATATTAAAAAATATCCACAGAATTAAATTTATGAAAACTATGCTAAAAGTAATTAATCTGAATATCAAAATAAATGAGTGCGGATTTGGAACCTGAAAAACAAGACCATCTGCATCATGTGAAAGCCTTGGAATGAACTCCTTCAAAAGTTTAGTGACGGTAGAAAGCAGCCAAAAGTCCTTCCTCCTTACCTATCAGAACATCAAAAGACAAGTAAACAATCCCTCCAAGAAAGTGGATATAATTATTTATGCCTGTTTAAATACCCTGAATGGCTCCAAGTCATATCTATACAAGGAATGTCCATTTTTGTATATATGATGGCGTTCACGGTTTCGAGGTTCGACCACTTCTTTCTCCAGCATTTTCCAACGTTCATAGAAAGGTCTCTGTACCAAGTTACAAGTACGAAATACTGAGCGGTTAAAGCAATAACACAGGCCAGTAATTCCACAAACACGCGTTTGGCCCACAAGAGTTTTTTATAGATAGAAGTGACAAAATTGTCAAAGCAGGGCATACTGGGTATAAGCAACTCCGCAACAATTTTATCCATCGTAGTATTTTGTTTAAAATAGATGCATTAAAGGTGATAGCAAAAACTAGTACTAAATCCTATTATAACTTCTAATATAAGTATTAGGGACATTACAAGCACATAAATACACGTAAGGGGACTTTTGACACATGTAACCTCTTTAACCCATATGATCTATTTCATTTTTAGCTATTATTTATATTATTATATATCACAAGTTTGACCCTATTCCGATAAAATACAACCCGAATTTGTTGAGGTAAAAAGTTGTAATTACCCTAACAAGCTAATCCTTCGGTAATCCTTCGGTCAAGCCCTCCGGATTAGATACCTTCGGATCTGTAAACACAAAGACAACACGCGTTAGCCTCGCCTAGGGTTTTATCCCTAGACCAAGCTCAGGCGTGAGAATGAGTATATATATATGTCAGAGTAAAATACTGTGAAAAATGGGTGAGAATGGATTAACCTCGAATGCTGTTGCTTGGTTCCTTTTATAGATGAGAAGCCTTTGTCCTCATCCGGAGGTCACGTGGGCGATAGTGACTCTTTTGGGCGGGAGTTGACTTTACTCTGTTTAGATTCCGCCTGGAAAGGGTCAGTGGTTCTGACCAAGATTCCTTTCCTTTTGTACATGATGATGTCAGGTGTCCGTTATGCCGGGAGGTTATATTTAACCCTCCGGTACATGATTGCATATATCATTGGTCTAAATGGGCTAGTGTGCCTTATCCGGGAGATTTCATGCTGTGCCGAGCGATTTTGGCTTATGGCCGGGGAGTTAGGTTCTTCGGCATTTGACTAAACTGCCGGGGAGTGACATACGCCAACATGTCCCCCCCCCAGTATCATGTTAATGGATATCTTCATTACATGATATTGGGAGTTTGTAGCGTGCTTCGGCGAGTGTTTCCCCGGTCGCTCCTTCTTTCTTTCTAGTAACTCTTTCCCCCCCCCCCCTTTTTTTTTCTTTTTTTTTTTACTGTGTAGGGTGTGACACGTCAGCAGGTTACGTGGCAGTGTGACTATACGACGCTAGGGCACGTGGCAGTGGGCGTGTGTTGTGTGGTGAAGATTTTGCCACGTCATCTCTGACACGACGGGACGCCTCAGCTACCCCCATCTTTCGCTTATAAATACGCTTGTTTCTCTTCATTTTTACCACCGTAAATTTTTCACTCACACGTCTCCTCTGTGTTATTCGGCCGAACGATTTCATTTGCTCTCCGTCTTCTGCCCAGGTACTATTCTAGTTTTTCCTCTTCAGTTTTTTAGGTGTGACCATTCCCTTTCGGCTAACATGTCTGAACCGTCCGGCTCGTCATCTGCTCGGGGATCTGGGCCGGTTTCCGAGGGTCCGTCCCAACCCAGACCCAAATTTGACTTGGATAAGTATACTTCTGTTATGACCGATACGTCGTTGCAATGGGCCGTGAGGGAATTTGGGATACCTTCCGATCTTCATCCGAGGCTTCCACCGGATGGCTTTACTATGGGGCAACTTGGGGATGATGCCATAGGATTATACTTAGAATATTTCATTGAAGGTGGGATTTCTGTACCTTTTTCTAGCTTCCTCTTAGATGTCCTCCATTATTATAAAGTTCACATTTCCCAATTAGTGCCGATAGGTTTACACAGGGTTACACTTTTTGAGGTATATAGCCGTAGCCTTCATATTACTCCCACGACTTCTTTATTCCGAGCCTTTTATAAATTACATAAACAAGGGCACTGGTTCACATTTGCTAAGCGAGATGGTAAGCAGCGTAAAGTGTGTTTTCAAGAGATATTATCTTCGTTAAAGGGTTGGAAGAGACAGTTCTTTTTGATTGACCGTCGGGCTGTACCCTTTGCTATGCCGTGGAGACATCCGGACTCAGATGTTTCCGATCCGTTTCCCACCGGGGAGTTTTCTATGCCTCATGCAGATTTATTGTCGGCGAATGTTATAGACTTGATTAAAATTCCGCTGGATTTTTTGTATGCCGTGGGGTTGTCGGCCAAATGGAAGTATCCGGGTTATCGGGCGACTCTGAAGGATGCCGAGGGGAATGGTACTTGGCCTGTATATTCTTTCTTTGTTTAAGATTTTGTGTTTTCCTGTGTCTAACATTTTTCACGTATTTTGCAGCTTTGACCATGTCTGATTACCTTATCAAGCCGAGCTATCGCAAGGGGGCTGCCATGACCCGAGGGGATAAGTACCAGGAGGGGCAAGCCCACATAATGCATGTTACCCTTCCGAGCCCCATTGGCACGGCGGTTCCGCCGAAGACCAATGCCATGAAGAGGGTCGAGGTGGCCGACCCCAAAGTTTTGGAGGCCAAAGAGAAGAAAAAGAAGGCCGCGGAGGCGAAAGCCCAGGGTTATAAGCCCCGCAAGCGTCAGGTTGGGGAAGGTGGCTCTGGTATGCCGAAACGGCGAAAGAAAAGTCCCACTCCAGTGATCAACTTGGATTCCAATACGAATCCGACGCCGGCGAACACCATTCCGCCGGAGGGCCAACTACCGAATGATCCTCCGGTTGTTGAAAAGGAAGATTTGGAGGGTCACTCCAGCAACAAGTTAGGGGATGCTAATGCTGGTGTTGATGTGGAGGCTGGGCCGAAGGATCATGATGCCGAGGCTTCCCAATTTGTCGAACAGCCCGCTCCTCAGGAGGATGGTTAGTTGGTTTCTTTCTGCTCTAAATTATTTTTTCGATACTATCGTTTGATTATTTCCTGTGTATACTTAACTTTTATTTTGTACTTTTTGTAGCTAATTCTCCTCCTCCTCTGCGTCGTGAAGGCAAGGGTGCCGGTGATGAAGAAGGTACCTCGTCCAGTGCCACCTATGTGCCGGGGTGGTCAATCAGAAAAGATGAAAGGGTTAAGGGCTACGAAAAGTACCGGGATCTCATGGTTCATCTGCCGAAGAGGAATATATGCAGACTTTGTCGGATACCGAGTCAGCCCAGCGGTCATGGGCTATATTGGCTAGGGGTTCGCTTGCTTTTGTGGATTTGCTTGTTCGCTTCGAGAGTCTTGATCTTGATCATCGTGAGTTGGTCGAAGAGCACGGCGGGTGTGAGAAAGCTGCTAAGGACAACTTCGCCTTTCTGGATAAGACTCTGGCGGAATTGAAAGTGGCGAAGGATGCGCTCGGCGAGACTTCTGCTCGGGAGGAGGGTTTGAAAAAACAGGTTCGCACGCTGGAGGGTGAGAAAGCCGAATGGTTAAAATTGTCCCTTGCTCAGAGTGAAAAAATATCAAGTTTGGAGAAAGAGCTGATGGAGACGAAGGGGGCTCTGAAGAACGAAGAGGAAGAGAATGCCGCTCTGCTGAAACAACGCCAAGAAGTGGCCATAGCCGCGGGGAATCTAGAGATCGAACGGGCGAATCTTGTTAGGGACTTCATCCCGGCGTTTGTTGCTCGTCTTCATGGCAGCCATGAGTATAAGGCTTCGCTGGTTTTCAGTTTGAGTGGTATGGCAGGGTGGTTGGACGGTGTGTCCATTGGCCGTTCGGAGGAGGAAGTGCAGAGGATATTGGCTGATACTGAGGATTTGGATATGGATGCTCCTACCAAGTACTTAGCTCTGTACGATGAACTCTTTGTCAAGGAGTATCCTTACGTCGCCAAGGTTCGAAATGCTTGCCATCGTCCTTACAATTTTGTCTCGGCTTTGATGCCCGACCCAGCCCCGGATCATGCCGTTGAAGAAGAGGTCGAGAATAAGGATAAGGATGAGGGGACCAGCGCTCCTCCCAACTGAAGTTTGTTATCATTATGTTTTTATTTTCAGATAACTCTTTTGTGACGGTGATATTGTCGAACGATGTTATTTTGTAATGATATGTTTTGTAACCTTGAATGAACTTGTTTGGGGAATTTCTGTTTGTCGAATGAAATCGATAGTCGCTCCTCTTTTTACATCTTTGTATTTTATTTGCATGTTTACATATGGATTATTTTGTGTTTACTTCGGCGATCTTCTCTAGGCATGGATTGTTCGGTGTTGCGTTTATTCTTTTTGGATATAAACAATCTTTTTGTCGCCTGGGCAACCCTTTTTGGGTAAAAACCGTTTGGCATTTTATGGCAATCCTTTTTGGATATAAACCATCTTTTTGTCGCCTGGGCAACCCTTTTTGGGTATAAACCGTTCGGCATTTTATGGCAATCCTTTTTGGATATAAACCATCTTTTTGTCGCCTGGGCAACCCTTTTTGGGTATAAACCGTTCGGCACTTTATGGCAATCCTTTTTGGATATAAACCATCTTTTTGTCGCCTGGGCAACCCTTTTTGGGTATAAACCGTTCGGCATTTCATGGCAATCCTTTTTGGATATAAACCATCTTTTATCGCCTGGGCAACCCTTTTTGGGTATAAACCGTTCGGCATTTTATGGCAATCCTTTTTGGATATAAACCATCTTTGAACATTGACCATTTTTCCCCGGAGGTCGCGAGCCTGTCGGGGGGATCATTTACTAATTATGTTCAGAAACCATTCATACGGAAAATTGCCCCTCCGAAACACGGGGAGCTATGATTTTCATTAATAACTTGTTTAAACATATTGCCTCTGGGGCTTAACGGTTACAGAGCTTTCTTCTATTCTACAAGAAGCATTTTCTTAGGTTCACCGCGTTCCAAGTGCGGGGGACTTCTTTTCCTTCGGCTGTCTGTAACTTGTAGGAGCCATTGTCGTATGCCTCCGTTATTTGGTATGGGCCTTCCCAGTTGGGTCCCAACTTTCCTAGGTTTTCTTGTCTGCTGGCTTCATTTTTCCTGTAGACGAAGTCTCCTACTCTGAGTTTTTCGCCTTTGACCCTTCGATTGTAATACTGCTCCACCTTCTTTTTGTACCTGGCCTCTTCAACGGCTGCTGAGTCTCTTCTTTCTTCTAAGAGATCCAGGTTTAAGCGCCTCTCCTCTTCGTTCCCCTCCTCGGTCATCATCATTGTTCGGAAGGTAGTGTTGGGATATGAAAGTACTGAAGATATGGAAGTACTGTAAGCTGCAAAGTACTGGAAGAAGTCAAAGAGTCAAAGTACTGCTAAAGACAAAGTCAAAGTACTGCAAGATGAAGTCAAAGTACTGCTATAACAAAAGAACTGTTATATTCGTTTATGGAAAGTATTGTATTCCATGTTTAGATTACTTGTCGTACAAGGTTATCAATTGTAAACCGACTAGGATATCCTTGAGCCTATAAAAGGACTCCTAGATTGGCATTAGATGTACGATTTCAGAAAAAGAGTTTTAGAGTTTACGAATTAGTGTTTTAGAGAAAAGTTCGATTATCTTAGAGTTGTATTAGAATATCTGCATAATAAGCAGATTTAGAGTTTATAATAAAGTTATTCTTCTTAGCTTTGTTAAGTAAATTCCGCGTACTTGATAAAGATTGCTCAGTGTTTCTTTGTTAATAACTTAGGATTTATCCGAGGTTATTAAACCTTAACAAGCTAGTTAAGTTAGTTTGATTAAAGTATATCGATCCAACAAGTGGTATCAGAGCTTGTGTGGAAACTCTGACTAGGAAGAAACCCTACTTCAACAATATTCAAGATGTCGACTGAAGCTGTTCCACCACCCTCAATCACCTCACTCAGAATTCCAATAATCAAGAAGGGAGAATATGATCTCTGGTGCATGAAGATGAGGCAGTATATTGCCATTACAGACCATGCTTTATGGAATGTAATTGTGAATGGGAATGAAGTAGTTTCAGATCCCATTGTTGTTCCTGGACAACCTACAGCACCAAAGGCAGTCTTACCAGCAGCAACCCTAAGGAATCAAGAGAAGGCTCTA
Source organism: Chrysanthemum seticuspe (assembly GCA_019973895.1). Lineage (NCBI taxonomy): Eukaryota > Viridiplantae > Streptophyta > Magnoliopsida > Asterales > Asteraceae > Chrysanthemum > Chrysanthemum seticuspe. The sequence continues at coordinate 216,213,257 of BPTQ01000007.1, read as the reverse complement.
AACATTCTCTTGTCTGCCATTCCAGATGGTCATCTTCTCAAGTTTCATGATGCTAAAGATGCTAAGCAGCTCTGGGCTGCTCTCAAGACCAGATTTGGAGGGAATGAAGCCTCTAAGAAGATGCACAGAAACTTGCTGAAACAACAGTTTGAAACTTTCACAGTAGGAGAAAGAGAGAGTCTTGATGCTGCATATGATAGGTTTCAGAATCTCCTCAACATGTTGGAGTTATACAAGGCACAAGTATCAGTTGAGGATGCTAATTTGAAGTTTCTAAGGAGTTTGCCATCTACATGGCATGTGATTGCTACTATGATCAGAGGACAACAAGGATTGGATGTTATGGACTTTGATGATCTCTATCATCAACTGAAGGTGTATGAACATGAGATGAGTGGTCAACCAAATTCCAAATCTCATAGTATTGCTTTTCTATCATCTGAAAAGAAGAGCAGTACTTCCAAAAGTACTGCTTCTCCTCAAAGTACTGTTTCTCAAAGTACTGCTGTTTACAATCCCTCATCATATGCTCAGCAAGCCCCACCATCTACCACTTTGCACTCAGATGAAGTTGTGTGCTCCTTCTTTGCACAACAAGCAAGCTTACCTGTCACTTATGAAGAGGATCTAGCACAGATTGAAGAAGATGCACTTGAAGAAATTGATATCAGGTGGCAAGTTGCTATGATCACTTCAAGGATCAAAAAGTACATGAAGAAGACAGGCAAAAGTATTGATTTCAAACCAAAACAAGGAATAACTTTTGACAAATCTAAAATTGAATGCTTCAATTGTCAAAAGACTGGTCACTTTGCAAGGGAGTGCAGGTTTGCTAAGTATCAAGCAAACAGAACTTCTGAGAAGCCTAAACTTGAGCTCAAGGAAATTCCAATAACTGAAACAAAGGCTTTGGTTGCTCAAGAGAAGTTATCAGAAGTTGACTGGAGTGAAGAATTTGATGATGAACCGGTGACTTACTGTATGGTAGCAGTGGAAGATGCAGTTGAAGACACAGTGGAAGCATTGGACTGGAGCACTGCTTTTGATGAAGAATCTGAACATGCTGCTTTGGAATCTGATGATGGCTTTGGAGGATTTGATTGGAGCAAAGAAAGTGAAGATGATCCTGTTCTTCTTGCTATGGTGGCTACTTCACCAACTCAGTCTCCTATCTCTGAGGTATGCTCAAACTGTTATGAGTTTTATCAAAAATTACTTAACAGTTATGTGATTGAAAGAGATAATTGTATTAGGGCTAGGTCTGAGGTAGCAGGTTATCAAATCACTTTAGAGTCTATGGAAGCTAAAATCATAACACATGAAAATAATGAAATGGCTTGGGCTGAAAAGTATGAACAACAGGATTACCAGTTAAAACTTAGTGAATGGAAACTAAACTGTAAAATTGCTGAAATTGAGAAATTAACTAAGGAAAGAGATGATTTGTTAGCTAGGTTTGCTGCTTGGGGAGAGTCTGGATTGACCCATGTTGCTTATGTTGAAAAACAGAGAAGGGCTTACATTAGAACAGGCTTAGGATTTGGAATGGACTTTAGTAACATAGATGAAAACCAACCTAGTGATCAGGATGATGGTGTTTTTGAGGACATAACCACTAGTGATGATGAACTCATTAACTATGTAGATACATCTAGTAATGAGGGATCAATAAGTGAACCACCTCCTGAATATAAGAAAGACAATGGTTATCATGCTGTTCCTCATCCCATTAGTCATCAACCCTCTAGGCCTGATGTTTCTCGTTATGGTGTAGACAGTCTAGAGTTTAGGAAGAAGCTTGTTGCTCAATCTAGGTCTGAGAAACCCAAAGATACTGTTGAAAATAATGTTCAAAATCAAGCAGTACCTTTAAACCAAAGTACTGCTCAACAAGCAGTACCTTCTGCAAAACCTTTTCAAAACAGTACAGCTAAATCTTTTTGGGATAATTTTGGTCAAAACAGATTTTATCAGTCATCAAGAAGGCAAAATAATTTTGGACATAGACATAGAAGAAATCACTTTGGTCATATGGGTCAAAAACTGTGTTTTGTGTGTTATAGTCCTACTCACTTAATCAAAGATTGTGACAAACACTCAGAATATCTAAGCAAGTTTCCAAGGAATAAGTCAACCAACCAGAAACCAAGAGAGCATAAACAAGTTTGGAATAATTCAAATAGGGTTAATCACAGAAACTTCTCACCAGATCATAGATACCCACATCAGAGAAGACCTTCAGTATCTCACAGTACTTTCCAAAGTACTGCTCAGAAACAAGGTACTGATAACCCTACTTGGAATAGGAATTCTAGGAGATCTCACTATCAACCTAGAAGGTATCACAATTCATATAGGGGATCTAGATCACAGGAACCACCTGTTAAAACTGAATGGGTTAAAAGGGAAAGTACTGCTGAGGGACAAACAGTACGTTCAACAAAAAGTGAATCAGATGTTTTTGTGATACAAGAAAATGTTAATAATCTGGTGAAAGAGATTTATGTTGAAAAACCAGAGAGTTTTGAAAATCCACATGCTAAAAATCATAAGATAATTTTGGATCATCATTTGAAAGATAGTGGGAATTACATACTCAAAGAATTTGAGTTTGTAACTCCTCAAGGGGAACACAAGTCAGTAATGGCTTGGGTTCCTAAAAGTTTCTAACTCTTTTCTTTGTGTGCAGGGCAACCCAGAAGAGGAGCTTAAAGATCATCTTATTGTGGATAGTGGTTGCTCTGGAAGTATGACAGGCGATAAAGAGATCTTGTCTGATTTTAGAAATATTAGTGGAGGAAGAGTTGCATTTGGGAATGATCCCAATGGAGGAAGGATTACTGGGAAAGGAACAATTAAAGCTGGAAGAATCGATTTTGAGAATGTCAGATATGTGAAGGAGCTAAAGTTCAACTTGTTGTCAGTCTCTCAAATTTGTGATAAAAAGCATCCTGTGTTATTCACTGACACAGAATGTCTCATCCTTTCTTCTGACTTCAAACCTGTTGATGATGACTTGGTAGTACTTAGAGTACCAAGGACAAATGATGTGTATAGTTTAGACATGAAGAGTCTACATTCCTATGGAAGAGCCACATGTTTAGTGGCTAAAGCAACATCTGAAGAGGCACATCAATGGCATAGAAGATTGGGCCATGTTAATTTCAAGAACATCAACAAACTGGTCAAAGGCAATTTAGTTAGAGGTTTACCTTCAAAGACTTACAAGAATGATCAATCATGTTTGGCATGCAAGAAGGGTAAACAACACAAAGCTTCCTGCAAGAAGCTTGAGGAAAGAACTATTAGAGAACCATTGGAGCTATTACATATGGATTTATTTGGACCTGTCTCTGTGGCAAGTTTAAATAAGAAGAAGTACTGTTTGGTTATTACTGATGATTGTAGTAGATTCAGTTGGGTTTTCTTTTTGGGCTTTAAAGATGATACTTTTGATGCTATTCAGACTCTAATTATAGCACTTGAAAACCAATTAAGACTCAAGGTTAGAGGTATTAGATGCGACAATGGAACTGAATTCAAGAACAAGCTTATGGATGACTTTTGTGCTAATAAAGGCATAAAGAGGGAGTTTAGTATTGCTAGAACACCACAGCAAAATGGTGTTGCAGAGAGGAAGAATAGGACTTTGATTGAAGCAGCTAGGACAATGCTAGCAGATTCCCATCTCCCTATTCAATTTTGGGCAGAAGCTGTAAGTACTGCATGCTATGTACTCAACAGGGTCTCTGTCACCAAACCACAGATGAAGACACCCTATGAATTGCTGATGGGCAATAAACCCAACATTCGTTTTATGAAGCCTTTTGGATGTCCTCTTACTATATTGAACACCATTGATAATCTGGGGAAGTTTGATGGCAAGTCTGAAGAAGGTTACTTATTGGGATATTGCACTAACAGTAAAGGCTTTAGAGTATACAACAGAGTTACTAAGAAGATTCAAGATTGTCTTCATGTTGAGTTTTTAGATGATCAAGACAATGAGAAAGGTAAAGGTCCTGATTGGATGTTTGATCTTGAGATTTTATCTCCTTCGATGAATTATGTTCCTGTTAGAGAAGAAAATCAACCTTTGCACAATGAAGAAGATATTCAATATGTTGTTCATGATGTTCATATTAGACCTGATGTTGTTCCAAAACAAAGTACTGCTGTTCCTAAGCAAAGTATTGATTCTCCAAAACAAAGTACTGTTGCACCACAATCCTCATTATCTGCAGAGGATCAATCTATTCAAGAGGAACTTAATCAGATGCTTCTTCAAGATGTTTTAGCACATTCTTACACTGATGAACAAAGGAGAGCTTATGAAGAGGCAAAGAAGAAGAACAAGACTGCAGAATACTCTCACAGTACTTTGGACAGTACTTTCGACCAAAGTACTGCTGCACCTGTTGACAGTACTTTAGATGATTTGGATGATCCTACCATGCCTGGGTTAGAAGAAACTCATGATGAGCTTGAAGATGAAGGTATTTTCACAGATTCCAATAAAGGTGCTGATTATACTAACTTAGATGATACATATGAAGTTCCACAGTCACCAATCTTACGAATTCATAAGAATCATCCAGCTGATCAAATCATTGGTCCTTCTACTTCTGGAGTTATTACAAGACACAAAGCTAAGGGTCTCTCTAAACCTTACAATGCTTTACTTAGCTTTGTATATAAACAAAACAGGCTGAATCATAAGGACCATCAAACCTGCTTATTTACCTGTTTCATCTCTCAAGAGGAACCCAAGAATATTGCTCAAGCTTTGACTAAAGAAAGCTGGGTTGAAGCTATGCAGGAAGAACTTCTTCAATTTAAACTTCAAGAAGTTTGGGTTTTATGTGATCTTCCAGATGGGAAGAGAGTTATTGGAACCAGATGGGTTTTTAGAGTCAAAAGAGATGAACGAGTCAATGTTATCAAAAACAAGGCAAGGTTAGTTGCTCAGGGTTATAGACAGGAGGAAGGGGTAGATTATGATGAGGTATTTGCTCCTGTAGCAAGGATTGAAGCTATTAGAATATTTCTTGCATTTGCTTCATACATGGGTTTTCAAGTCTATCAGATGGATGTCAAGAGTGCCTTTCTATATGGCACTATTACAGAAGAGGTTTATGTGAAACAACCTCCAGGTTTTGAAGATCCTAAACATCCAAACAAAGTCTATAAGGTGGTTAAGGCTCTTTATGGTCTTCATCAGGCACCTAGAGCTTGGTATGAGAGGCTCTCTACATTCTTACTGCAACATGGATACAGGAGGGGAGCTATAGACAAGACTTTGTTTATCAAGAGAGATAAGAAGGATATCATGTTAGTTCAAGTGTATGTTGATGATATCATCTTTGGGGCTACCAAACAGTCCATGGTTAAGGAGTTTGAGCAGCTGATGCAGAAGGAATTTCAAATGAGTTCAATGGGAGAGTTAACTTTCTTTTTAGGACTTCAGGTTAAGCAGTCCAAGGAAGGAATTTTCATTAGCCAAGACAAGTATGTTACAGACATACTTAAGGAGTTTAATTTTGATGATATGAAGGCTGTTACTACACCTATTAAATCTATTAATTCATTGGGTAAAGATGAAGATGGACAGCCTGTTGAAGTCAAGCTGTACAGGTCAATGATTGGCTCTCTTATGTATCTTACTGCATCAAGGCCTGATATCATGTTTGCAGTTTGTCTATGTGCAAGATATCAAGTCTCACCAAAGATCTCTCACCTGAATGCAGTAAAAAGAATTTTCTGTTATTTGAAACAACAACCTAAGTTGGGGTTGTGGTATCCTAAAGAGTCACCTTTTCACTTGGAAGCTTTTTCAGATAGTGACTATGCAGGTGATAATTATGATAGAAGATCCACAACTGGTGGATGCCAATATCTTGGAAGAAGGTTAGTCTCCTGGCAATGCAAAAAGCAGACAATTGCAGCAACATCATCTACTGAAGCTGAATATGTAGCTGCTGCAAGTTGTTGTGGACAAGTTTTGTGGATGCAGAATCAACTCTTGGACTATGGGTTCAATTTCAAAAATACTCCTATCAATATTGATAATGAGAGTACAATTTGTATTGTGAAGAATCCTGTGTATCATTCCAAGACAAAGCATATTCAGATTAGGCATCACTTTATCAGAGATTGCTATGAGCATAGGCTCATTAATGTGGTTAAAGTTCACACGGATGACAATGTAGCTGATTTACTCACAAAAGGTTTTGATGTGTCACGATTCAATCACTTGGTCGTGAGCATTGGAATGATTAACTACTAAGCTATGTTTAAGGGGAGGACTATAAGGTGTTTGGTATAGTCCTGTGTATTGCTTGAGGGGAGGATGCTTGTTTATACTTAGTTTATATGAAGGTATTTGGCAAAGTACTGTTTTTCCTGAAAGTACTGCTTGGAAAGTACTGCTTGGGAAAGTACTGCTTATGTGGAAAGTACTGTTTGTCGTATTAAAGTACTGTTCCAACGGTAATATTGATGGGTAATTGATAGTAACGGTAACTTTGTTATTATAGGCTGTGATTTTTCAAATCCCACCTATAAATAACTACTTTCCGATTTTCCCTCTCATATTATTACTTCACATCTTTTCTATACTTATCTCCCAATCACCATCTCTTTATTATTCGATCAAAATCTTTATTGTGCTCACTTATTCAATAATGGCGAATCGTTTAACTGTTTCAAAGCACAATATGGTGGCTAATTTGGACAAGACTGAGGCGAATGTGGCTTTTTATGATATCATTGATTATCTTACTGGGTCGCCTATTAGTTATGCTCTTTTAGTTGAGCCGGATATAATTGAACCATGGCTTCAAGAATTTTGGGCTAATGCAAGAGATAATATGGAGGAGGATGAATATTATATTAGATCAACATTTGCTGGATGGACTATCAAGATTACAGAAGCCTCTATTCGAGAAGATTTATTCTTTGGTGATGAAGATGGGGCTATTCGATTTGACAAGCAACTGATTTGGGATACTTTTAGGAATCTTGGTTATGAAGGATCTTTGACAGAACAAACATTCAAGAAAGCATTATTCTGTCCTCAATGGAAGTTCTTGATTCATGTACTGCTCCATTGCATAAGTTCTAAAAGTACTTCTTGGGAGCAGTTTGGGTCAAATATAGCATCTGCAGTGGTTGGTTTAGCTACAGACAGAATGTTTAATTTTTCAAGGCTTATTTTGGATGGGATGCTATCACATATATCATCTGGGTCAAAATGGTTGATGTACCCAAGATTTGTACAGGTTTTCTTAAACAAGCAATTGGCTGATGTTCCAAAACCTGCTGCTTTGTTACCTGTTGTTGTGCAACAAGCCAAAATATTTACGTTTATGGCTAGGCGAAGTAATTTGTACAGAGGTGGAGACATTCCATTAACTACTACAATGATGGAAGTTGTTCAAGTTGTACGTGATGCAGCTAGAGAGGATGAAGAAAGTGAAGGTACTGATTCTGTACAAGGTACTGTTTCACAAAGTGCTGCCTCACAAGGTACTGCATCTGCAAGTACTGCTTCTATTGAAGGTACTGCATCTTTACAGGGTACTGTTTCTCCAAGCCATGAGGTTCAAGCAGAGATTGAGAGAACACCTACTCCATCTCCTCAACGTTCTGTTCCTGTTTCAGAGGCACATTCACATCTTCAAGGTGATGCTCATACTATACCTCGTGAAGGTTTGACTTTGGATAATTATGCTTTGACAAGGGAGCTAGTTCGGTTGAACAAGACTGTTGAGAGTCAAGCTAAATCACTTAGGAAGTTGAGGCGTAAGTATATCTGGTTAAGGAATTTTATTAAACCCTATATTCAAGGATTCAACTTATGGGTTAAGGAGGAAAACAAACGTCGTAAACAACTTCGTAAGGAATTAAAACGAAAGAAGGTTCCTAAATCATCTTCTGTCAACTTGGGGAGGAATTCAGAAAAGGAAAATTTGAAAGAAGATGTTACAAAGAAGAAAGAATCTGTAAGTACTGCAGAAAAGATTATTTCAGATTCTGAGGAACAAGAAGAAGAAGTGCAAGTTCAAGGTACTGATGATCAAGGTACTGAACATCAAAGTACTGTTTTTCATGATACATCTAGGCAAGAAGTAATAACACCAATAACTCCAAGGGTATTGAATTTTGAAGAAGAAGCTGGTCCTTCTACAACTGTTATAGAAGAAGAGGAGGAAGCTACATTCAAACCTATTCATTCTGCAAGTGATGATGAATTAATTGCTACTATTTTAGATTTGTCACAACCAAGAGGAGGAGTTACTATTAGAGATGTACAAGAAGAAGAACAACCAAGAGCTTCTCAACCTGCAATTGATCCTAAAGACAAAGGGAAAGGTATTCTGGTTGAAACTAAGAAAAAGAAACTCACTTTGGCAGAACTTAGAGCAATTGAAGTTGCTAGGAATGAAGCTGCAGCTAGAAAAGTTCAAGAAGAGTTAGATGCTAAAGATAGAGAAGAACAAGAAGCTCAAGAAGCTAAAAATAGAGAAGCAGCTCAAAAGGTGCAAGATGAATTAGATGCTGAAACTGCTGAACCTTTACAGTCTCCTACACCTGTTAGATATATGTCAAGAAGACCTAATTTAGCTAAAGAAAGGAATGCAATGATGGCATATTTAAAAAGCAGAGGATATAAAGGACTGCAGAAGCTAAATTATGTTGATATGAAAAGACTCTATGATGCTGAAACAGAAGCTTATAAGAAGAGTGTTGCTGACATTAAAGACTTCAGAGAAGAAGCTTATTAGACTGAAGCTGAAAGGAAGAAGAGCTTAAAGAGAAAAAGAAAAACTGAAGTTACAGATGTTCAGTTTTCAAAGAAAGAAAAAGTTGAATTAAGATCTGAGACTAGTGATGAATTGAAGAATTATCTCAGAGTGGTAGATTTTGATTATACAAAGGAAGATAATGACATGAAGATGAACAGATCAAAAATTAGTGTTTTCAAAGTTGTGAAATCTAAGAATGGAGATTACATGGTTTTTCATAAAGAAGATGAAAGCTTCAAAGTTTTCAAAAGGCTATGGGATTTGCTGCATATTATAGATAGAGTAGACCTATTCTACTTATATCATGTTGTGAAGGCTTATTTTGAAGATAATCCATTATAAGGGATTGGTTTGGTTTTACATGGTGATCTCATAACTATGTGGGAAACTGAAGAAGAAAGCACTGATGATATCTGGAAGAATCAAGAAAGCTGGGAAATAGTTTGCTGGAGATTCTTTGAAGAATCTGGAGTTCATGTTTTGGAGCTAGAAAATGGAACAATGATACATATGTTTGCAGAAAGAAGATACCCTCTTACAGTTGAGCTCATGAGAAGAATGCTAGAGCATGGATTGGAAGTAGAAGAGGATAATGAAACTGCTTGCATGGTTATCAATTTGTTTATCAACTGGACTACTATTGCTGAGAATGATCAATGACTGGTATGAACTTTATTTGAATAAATACTTTTTGATATATTAGTACTCTTATTCAAAGTACTACTGATCAGACAGTACTTTCATCAAAGTACTGTTTGCAGAACGAAACCAGTTAAATGAATTTTAGAAGAAACCTTTTTTTGCTAAGTAATAAATATTTTGAAATAAAGGTTGAATAAATAGTTTTTGTGATGATAACATCAATAGGTTATCAATCCACCATGGTTACAAAAGGATTGACTAATCCATGAGCAAACGGCTCTGGTAAAGATATATCAAATCCGTTTTTAGTTGACAACTTGCTAATAAGTTGGATGGTAATCAACTCACCATATCAGTAATGTGAAGAGTTGGCTAGCCCACAAGAAAATGGCTTGTGGTAAAGGCTGTGGAAAAACCATTATTGGTAATTAGTTCACCATTAGATAGAAGAACTAACTAGTCCAGAAGGGTACAGCTTTTGGTAAAGACAAAACAAATCTGTTGATAGCTGGTGGTTTGCTAAAAATCATATGGTTATCAATGTACCATGGTCTTACACACCAAAACATTTGGCTACTCCAGAGATAATGGCTTTGGTAAAGAGATCTAAATCCATTATTTTTTCAATGATTCACTTGAAAGTGATGAGAATAGTATGCAACTTAAACTGAATTAATGTACAATTTGTCATATGTTGCTGTGTTGCTGAAAAGATGGAGATTGCTGAATGATGCTGTGGAAAGAACAATTCTAAGAGATACTTTGACAAGCACAGATATTACAGATATACAATCTAAAGACTAAGAAACAATCCGTTTAAAAGATGAAGCTGTTAAAGATATATTCACAAAGGAACTTGAAGTCAAGCAAGTAGAATTCAAGTTAGGGGAGGATTGTTGGGATATGAAAGTACTGAAGATATGGAAGTACTGTAAGCTGCAAAGTACTGGAAGAAGTCAAAGAGTCAAAGTACTGCTAAAGACAAAGTCAAAGTACTGCAAGATGAAGTCAAAGTACTGCTATAACAAAAGAACTGTTATATTCGTTTATGGAAAGTATTGTATTCCATGTTTAGATTACTTGTCGTACAAGGTTATCAATTGTAAACCGACTAGGATATCCTTGAGCCTATAAAAAGACTCCTAGATTGGCATTAGATGTACGATTTCAGAAAAAGAGTTTTAGAGTTTACGAATTAGTGTTTTAGAGAAAAGTTCGATTATCTTAGAGTTGTATTAGAATATCTGCATAATAAGCAGATTTAGAGTTTATAATAAAGTTATTCTTCTTAGCTTTGTTAAGTAAATTCCGCGTACTTGATAAAGATTGCTCAGTGTTTCTTTGTTAATAACTTAGGATTTATCCGAGGTTATTAAACCTTAACAAGCTAGTTAAGTTAGTTTGATTAAAGTATATCGATCCAACAGGTAGGCATGCCAATTTCCGCGGGGATCACAGCTTCACTTCCGTATGTCAAACTGAACGGTGTTTCACCGTTGCTGGTCTTTAAGGATGTGCGATGAGCCCACAAAACGTTCGGTAGTTCATCGACCCACCCGGATCTACTTTTGCCCAGCCTTGTCTTGAAGCCATGCATTAAACTTTTGTTTGCTCGTTCTACCAGACCATTAGCTTGGGGATGTGCCACGGCAGTATTTATCTGTTTGATGTTTAGTTTTTCACACCAACGTTTGAAGGGGTCATGGATGAAGTTGCTACCATTGTCTGTTACAATTATGTGTGGCAGGCCGAAACGACACACTATGTTATTCCACACGAATTTTATGACTTCTTTGCCTGTGGTTTTTGCTAGAGGTTTGGCTTCCATCCACTTTGTAAAGTAGTCGATGGCCACAATGACATACTTGACTTTCCCGGGTGCTTCAGGGAGAGGGCCCAATACATCCATTCCCCATTGGAAGAAAGGCCAAGGTGACATGATAGAAGTCATGAGGGTTTTCGGCAGTTTGGGAACCGGGGAGTGTATTTGGCAAGATTCGCATTTTTGAATGACCTCTCGGGCATCCCTGTGCATTGTCGGCCAGTAGTATCCCTGTCTGATCAGCTTCGCCACCACGGATCTTGGGCCGGAGTGCATGCCACATGCCCCTTCGTGCACCTCCCTGACTACGTAATTGGCCTGCAGTGGACCCACACACCTCATCATTGGACCTAAATATTACTTCTTGAACAGTACCCCGTCTTCCATGATGTAATGAGGTATCTTCATCCGCAAGGTTCTTGCTTCATTTTCGTCGCTCGGCCATTTTCCTTCGGTAATGCACCGGACGATGGGAGTCATCCAGTTTTCTTCCTCTTCTTCCACTATTGCTCCTATGACCTTCTCTTCGGTCGATGGTGTTTCCAATACTTCGACGAGTATTTCCTTTGTCAAATGATCGAATGCAACAGATGCTAATTTGCTCAGCACATCGGCCTTTTGATTCTGCGCTCTGGGAATGTTTTGTATTCTGAACTGCCTGAAACATCCGATATATTCCTTTGCCTTAGCCAAATATTTGGTCACGCTTTCCTTGTAGGTTGTAAACTCTCCGTTGATTTGGCTTGACACCAGGTTGGAGTCTACCTTAGCACTTAGCACTTGGATCTTCATGTCCTTCGCTATCCTTAGTCCGGCCAGCAATGCCTCGTATTCTGCGTCGTTATTTGTGCTGGGGAAGTTAAGCCGAAGGGCATACGTGTACTCCGTTTGGTCAGGACTTATCAGCACCAAACCTGCTCCGGAGCCTTTTTTGTTAGACGCTCCGTCCGTGAACAGTGTCCATTCCTCCTCTTTTGTAGAGATGTTGCATACTTCTTTGTTTTTCCCTTTTCTCCCTACTTTGCTGACCGGTATCTCGTTTATAAAATCTGCCAGGACCTGGCCCTTGACGGCATTTCTGGGGATGTAAGTAATCTTGTATGCTCCCAATTCTACTGCATATTTCATCAGCTTCCCCGAAGATTCAGGCTTGCTTAACACGTCACGGATGGGTTGGTCTGTGATCACCTTGATGTGATGTGCTTCAAAATACCTCCGGAGCCTTCTAGAGCAGTGTCGTAATGCCAAAGCCAATTTCTCCAGGGGAGCATAGTTTCGCTCGGCATCGTGGAGTGTTCTGCTGACATAGTGCACCGGCATCTGCTTATCCTTTCTTTCTACCATTAGCACAGCGCTTATGGCTTCTTCGGCTGCCGCTAGATATACAAAAAGATCTTCTCCTGCCACCGGGGCTGTTAGATTGGGTAGTTCTAAGATTACACTCTTCATTTTCTGGAACGCCTCTTCTACTTCCTCGCTCCACCGGTACTCCTGTTGGTTATCTTTCGTGACATTTTTTAAAGTGTTGAAGAAGGGCAACGCTTTTTCAGCCGATCAGGACAGAAATCTGTTCATAGCTGCCAGCTTCCCGCTGAGGCTCTGCATTTCCTTGAGTGTTCTGGGCGATTGCATGTCGGCTATCGCCTTTGTTTTCTTCGGATTGGCTCTTATTCCTTCGGATGTTACTACATAACCGAGGAATTTTCCTTCTTCCACTCCAAAAGAGCACTTTTTAGGGTTGAGCTTCATGTTGATCCTTCGGAGGTTGTCGAACGTTTCTGCCATGTCCGCAGCAACTCTACTTCACTTCTGCTTTTGATCACCATATCGTCGACGTACACTTCTAAATTCCTGCCAATTTGCTCCTTAAAACTTGAATCCACCAGTCTTTGGTACGTCGCCCCGGCATTCCTTAGACCGAACGGCATTTTGGTGTAGCAAAAGGTTCCATGTTCTGTGTAGAAGGCTGTTTTCTCTTCGTCTTCTTTGGCCATCTGGACTTGGTGGTACCCCTTGTATGCATCGAGAAAACACTTGTACTTGTAACCCATTACAGATTCTATTTTCCAGTCGATTTCTGGGAGCGGGTAGTAATCCTTTGGGCACGAAGCATTGATGCTCTTGAAATCCATGCACATTCTCCATGATCCGTCCGGTTTCTTTACTAAGTGATTGGAAATCCATGTAGGATATTTCACTGCCCGGACTATTCCTGCTTTCAGCCATTCCTCTACTTCGGTGTTGATTGCCTGATTCTTTTCAGCCGAGAAGGTTCTCTTCTTCTGAGCTATTGGTCTGTCATTCACATTGACATTTAGTTTGTGTTCTATGACTCGGCGGGGGACCCCTGTCATGTCCGCCGGTTGCCAAGCGAATACATCCTTGTTGTTTTTCAGCAGTTCTACCAATCGCCTCTTGCATTCTTGGGAAAAATTGCCCCCGATAGTAATCATTTGCTCTGGGAATTGGGGGTTTATCATTACTTCTTCTGTTTTGTCACCAGACCCTTCTTCTTTCGGAGGGCCTTCTCTCCCCTTACTTTCCGATTCCTTTGCCATGAAATGTTTTTCCAACCTCCTACATTCAGAGATGATTATTGATCTGGTAACCAGGGTTGCCACCCCCCTTGGCATTGGGAATTTTATCATGGAGTGGATGGTCGAGGGGATCGCCCTTAATTCCCTAATACCTGATCGTCCTAGGATAATGTTATACGGAGAGGGGGATCTTATCACTGCAAACGTCATTACGGCTCGGCGATAGAGGCCATCGTTTCCGAAACACACGTTTAGGTCTATTTTCCCGAGGGGCTTTATTGTCTCGCCTGAAAATCCTACTAGAGGTGTGTTCGTTTCTCTTAGCTTCCCTTTGATTTCTGGGCATAGGTTTTGAAAACAGTGTTCGTACATTACTTCTACGGCTGCCCCCGGATCAACATAAACTCTCCTTACAGTGTATCCTTCAACATCCGCTTCGATTATCAGTGGCTCTTCGGAAACGTCCCCCGGCAGAAGGGGGGGGAAAGCTATAGGAACGTTCATCCAGTCTTCCTCTCGGCAGTTGCTCTTTCGTTTCCTGTCTATTCCTCCTCCGTATACCATGTTTATCACCCTTCCTCTGCCCGGCTGATTTTCTCTGGGTGGGTTTCTTCCCCTTTGCCTTACTTCTTTTAATAAATGATCTAACTTGCCTGTTTCCAAAGCTTTTCTGAGGTGTTCCTTGAGTTGGTAGCAGTCATTGGTGAGATGGCCCTTCTCACCGTGATAGTCACAGAACTTGTCTAAGTTTTCTCTCCTTGGTGCTCCTCTCAGAGGCGGGGGTGGTGGCAGGTTTAGTTGAAGCTCCGTCGCCAAAATTTCTTTAGGGGCTTTTGAGAGAAGGTTCAAATCCATGGGTCTGGCCTCGTTCCTGTAATGGTTCCTCCTGTAATCAATTCGGTGGTCGTTCCTGTAGTAATCAGTCTTTGTCGGGTAGTACGGATTGTACTGGCCTCGGGATTTTTGCTCCGTCCTCCTGTCTCCTCTTCGTTTGTCGGGGAGGTTTGCAACTCGGGGGGTTCGATCTGACTGACTTCCTGTGCATAACCTGCGGTTCCATTCCCCTTTAGGGAGTTCCGTGGTGTTGTAGGCTTCTTCTGAACGTACAAAATCTTCTACCCTCTTCATCATTTCCGTGACTGTTTTAGGGATCCTGTCTGAGAATCGTTTTACCAACTCCGGGCATTTGCTTCCGTTGGTGAACGAGGATATTTGCATTATTTCTGGCACCCCGGGGATGTAGCTAGCTTCGTCGGTCCATCTTTCCTTGAACTCGAGCAGGGTTTCATGAGCCTTCCGCACGATCTTCGTGAGCTCCATCGGGTCTTTTAAACACTTCCTCCTGAGCGCGAATCTCTCTAGGAAGCTATCTCTGAGCTCCTCCCAGCTGTCAATGCTGCCATTGGGTAATCGCTCGAACCACCCGCTTGCCGGACCGTCCAGAGTTTGCTGGAACATCCAGCACCATACCGGCATTGGCCAGCCGCCGTGATTAGCTGCCCCGGAGAAGCGAGTAACGTGGTCATCCGGGTCTGAAGATCCGTTGTAGAGTTTTATGTTCTTAGGCAACTCATGTCTCGCTCCGGCGGAGTCTACTATCCGTCATGTGAATGGGGATCTGGGGGCATCTCTGTATGGCTTGTGCAGATCTTCCACGACTTGCTTTCCTTTCGGGTCTTTCTCCTTTTCTACTAGGGTGGGGCCTTCGACCTCATCTCCAAAATCTATCCGTATGGGTTGCAACGGGCTTTTTCCTTGGGTGTTATGCTGCTGTATCAATGCCTTCAGCGATGATATGTGGTTTAGTATTTGCTCTTCTAGGTTAGGTGGGTTGCCTCCGGGCGGTGTTTCCGTGGAGGTACCCGGGGGTGTTTCGATGGTAGGACCTGCCATTTTCTAGTGTTGGTAGTTAGAATAGCGGTCCCACGGATGGCGCCAATTTGTTGAGGTAAAAAGTTGTAATTACCCTAACAAGCTAATCCTTCGGTAATCCTTCGGTCAAGCCCTCCGGATTAGATACCTTCGGATCTGTAAACACAAAGACAACACGCGTTAGCCTCGCCTAGGGTTTTATCCCTAGACCAAGCTCAGGCGTGAGAATGAGTATATATATATATGTCAGAGTAAAATACTGTGAAAAATGGGTGAGAATGGATTAACCTCGAATGCTGTTGCTTGGTTCCTTTTATAGATGAGAAGCCTTTGTCCTCATCCGGAGGTCACGTGGGCGATAGTGACTCTTTTGGCGGGAGTTGACTTTACTCTGTTTAGATTCCGCCTGGAAAGGGTCAGTGGTTCTGACCAAGATTCCTTTCCTTTTGTACATGATGATGTCAGGTGTCCGTTATGCCGGGAGGTTATATTTAACCCTCCGGTACATGATTGCATATATCCTTGGTCTAAATGGGCTAGTGTGCCTTATCCGGGAGATTTCATGCTGTGCCGAGCGATTTTGGCTTATGGCCGGGGAGTTAGGTTCTTCGGCATTTGACTAAACTGCCGGGGAGTGACATACGCCAACATCTTCATACTAATGGTTTGAAATCACCACCCTTTTATATAGAGATCTCCTTGTCCTCGTCACTCAATGGTAACTAAATTTCACATGGTAATTAGTGAAACAAGCTTACTGTTACACCATAAAGTAGATCATAACTCTATACATAGTAGAAAACTGTGAAATCACAAACTTACCCTTGTTTATTAATAATAGGGTCAAAAGTAACCCGAATCATATTCAAGTGTTTACAACTTCTTATATTGCTTAACTCAAAAGTTATCAAATTAGTATTCAAATATAAAAAGATTATATAGTTCTTACAATCATATGTAACAGATTAAAAATATATATCATGTATGGTAAATAAGAGCAAAAGTATTTGGGGGTCAACCCTCCCGTTTTGCCCTTTAATAAAGTATAACCCATATGCCACAAGCCCCTTGAGACCGTTATCCAACCCGCATGTTTGTGCACCTCTAATCAAATTTAATACATCAAGGCCAGGATCGCAAGGTTATATGATCCGATTTTAGAAAAAGAATCACCAGCAAGTGACGAGTCTATCAGGAAGATGGTACGCAGAGCATATCATTAAACTTTACCTCAACGATAGAGATTTGATTAATCGCCATCAAATCATAAATCAGATAACGCCTTTCTTGTTTCCGAGTGTCTGGCACAGTATCAATTATCATCTCACCATC
Organism: Chrysanthemum seticuspe; assembly: GCA_019973895.1. Taxonomy (NCBI): domain Eukaryota; kingdom Viridiplantae; phylum Streptophyta; class Magnoliopsida; order Asterales; family Asteraceae; genus Chrysanthemum; species Chrysanthemum seticuspe. The sequence continues at coordinate 216,196,245 of BPTQ01000007.1, read as the reverse complement.
GAGCAGTGTAAAGTGGTGAACCTTCTCAGCTAAACCCTTGCAAAAAAATACTCATTTTTTAATCACATGACAACCTCAAAGTGAGAAACTTCCTTAAAGTGAACACATTATAAACATACTTCAATATTTAGTTTCCAAGGAAATCTCATCTGGACCCTTCGGAAGACAAAATTTCTGTCAATTAGATAACATCCATCCATAGTAATTAACATCATATATCTTGTTCCATCCGCCTTCCAAGTAGCATAATAGTAACGCTGCCTAAGAAGTTGCAAGTTCTCCCTGCAAAATATTCAATAACTATAGTCTATTCACCAACAAGATACCAAATTATGAATGAAAAGGATATGACACCAGACCTGTCAAGAGAAACTGGATGTGACCCTGGAAACTGATGGTTCCCTCTAGCCTGAAAAGGAGGAAAAAACAAATGCATCATAAATGATTAGATCAAATAAAGTGAAAGTGATAGCTTGATAAAAGTGCTTACGTTAATGGGTATTGTTTTTGACCATATCTGATACATGTGCTTTCATATCTAAAAGGTAACAACAGTGATGAGTGTGTAAATACTCATCATTTTTAGTCAAATCTGAACTGCAAAACGTTTAAAAACGCTCAGAAATGCATCAAAATACTGAAAATATTCCAAAATTGCATTTTATATGTTTCAGATGCAAAATGTTTAAAATCAGATGAAAAATGAGCAAAGTTTGCATAATTGGCAGTTTCAGTCCCCCAAGTTTCTAAAATTGTCAAAAATAGTCCCTGAGTCCTAATTTCAAAAGAAAAATCACCAAAGGTCCTTTTTAAATCATAACTTGTCAAAATTAGTCCTTTGGTGAAAAATATAAAAAGTTTGAGAAAATTACAAGTTTGGTCCTTCAAGTTTAAAAATTGGCAAAAATGGCCCCTGGAAAATTGAAATTGTCAAGTTTGGTCCTTGTACTTTTTGAGATTGTCATTTTCAGCCCTTGGATCAACTTTGTGAATTTGGCAGATTAGGTCCTTTGATTTTCAGAAATGGCAAGACTAGTCCCTATGTTATTAAACCCTTCACACTACTTTGGACCAAGTCAAAATGCAATTGGACCCCCTGTCATTACCCTTTTGGACCCCTGTCAACTGAATTTTGACCCTCCCTATTATTAATACTCAGTCAAACACCCTTTGACTGCCTCTTTTCCCTCTCCTTCACGGGTATACCAATCCCATCATCACCATTGCCTGCAACTCACCTACAAACACTCCACCATCATCATCCCTACCCCCCTCCACCTCACAACACTCCAAGGGGTGCATTAAATGCCTTCTACCAATCCCACTCAACCTCCAGCTGTTAGAACAGCTTTTGGCGCCAAAATTTCATTCAAAGGCCAAGATCACTTTTACTAATCCAATGGTCAGAATTGTTAGTGGGATTTGAAGAGAGAGGTGAGAGAAAGACTTTAGGTGTATAAAAGAAGAGGAAGACAGTGAAGCAAAGAGTAGTTAGTTTAATTTTCAAAAATGTATGTCGTTTCTTAGCTTGTAATGTCTTAAATTGTTTTCAGTTGTGTTTTTAAACTTATTTGTATCAAACAAAGGTATTAAGGTGTATTGTAACTTATTTCCACTATCAATTTTAGTTCAAGTTCAATTTCCATATTATATGTCTACTGTTGAAATTTCCATTCTCAAAATCCTATGTCAAATCTCTTAGTCACTTGTTTTTAAGTTCAAACATGCTCAATCAAGCTTGTTAAAGCTTTCTCTAAGCTCACATTGCAGTTTTTAACAATTTTGGAGTTTGGTCAATAAAAGTCAAACATGGGTAAAAATGAAGCAGAAATGGCAATGGGTGATGCAGGCATGGATTTGGGGTGATTTATAGTTAGTTGGATTGGTTTATATAGGATAGTGTTCTTGTTTCACAGGATTCAAGCCATAGTGGCTTTGGACAATTTGTAAGTCATTTTCTAGTTTCTAAGCATAATCTGTTTCTGTGATTAATAATAGTTGAAACCTGTCTTAATAGTAGTATTTAGGTTAATTAGAGTTAGTTTGATCATTGAAACATGTTGGATTAGTAGTTAGATCAGTTTTAACTTGCTTATCAGTAGTGAAAGGTGTGTTTGGTTTATAGCTTATTCTGTCTTTAATGAGTATGCAGTGGTAAATGTCTGTTGGTTCATGTTTCTTAAGCTCATTTGAGCACATATCAGTCAATAGTTTGGTGCCTGCTAGTTCAAGAAGTCAAACATTAACTTAATCCATCTCTACTGCTGAACTGTTGTGAGTTTAGGATTTGCAAATCCTTGTTTTGTGTTTAGAAATCATTAAGCTTGCTTGCATTATGCTTGTTCTATCATATTACATCAATAACAGTCATAAAATTGGATTCAAAGTTCATGAAAGTCAAAATTTCTCAAATGTTGTCAAAAGTCAAAATTTAGAAAACTTGTTTTGAGCCCAACTGCAAGGATTTTTCCTTGACTCATTTTTAAGTCAAATTAAGTGAAATTTGTTGTTTCATAAACTTCAACTGGTCCCCTTTCTTGTCATCATTTTATCAGATTTTTGCAAATTTTTTAGAAGCCTCAAAACTGCTTCTCCTTTAGGTCATAAGTCCCCTGATCACAAACCCAGTTTATACTGAGTCTTTCTCAGATATTGCATGCTTGTCACAGGGCTCATTAGAGTTTGTCTAAGGTTGGTTTTTGGCTTACATATTCTCACCCAGGTCTGCTTTAGGTTCCAATTTGTGTTTTTTCATTTTGAGCTTATTTTAAAGCTTGTGCTTGTGTCCAAAGTAGCTACCCAAAAATCTGTTTTTAGCTTAAAGCTCATTTCATCAAATCTGTTGAGCTTGTGATTCTGTGGTTTATGCTTGTTGTTTCTAGTTGCATTTAGGTAGTTATAGCTTATAGTAGCTGTTGTTTCAGTTTGGTGCCCATTTGGACCATTTTAGCTTATCCAAGTGCTTATTCTTAAGCACATTCCACTTCAGTTTCAAATTCCTCCACACAAGCCCTTGTTTTTCCATTTTTCCTAGATTCCTCACAATATTTTAGAGTTTTCTTGAATTTTTCAGATTTTTCCAAGTTGGTTTGCTATTTTTCTGCATTTAAATTAGTTTTTAGCACTTTTTAAATAGCATTTAATACAAATAATTAAGAAAAGGTTCAAAAAAATAATTTTTCATTTTTCTTAAGTTAAGATAAATATAAAAAGCCAAAAAAATATTTTTCTAGATTTTTCTTAGTTAAATTTGTATTTTTAAGTAATTTAAGTAGTTTTTAATATCTTTTAATTCCTAGAAAATTCATAAATAATCAGAAAATTACAAAAATAGTTTTGAAAATTCTATTTTGATATTATAGATTTTTCTAAGTCTTAATTTTATTTTTCAAGCCTTATTTCATATTTTCTTGTGTTTTAGGTTATTATTTAATAGTTAAAAATAGTTTTTAATTAATAATAATTAGATAAATAGTCATAAAAATACTTTTCTTTTTCTAAATATTTTCTTTTATCATTAGGTTTGTAAAAATATCATTTTCACATTTTTAGGGTTTATATTGTGCAAGTTTTACATTTTCTGTTGTACGCTACGTAGTTTTTAATTCCAGTTTTATAAAAACATAAAAACAAAAACATCATTTTAAAAATAGTGATAGCGTTTATTTAATAGTTTTTATCTTTTTAATTTTCTTTAATTTGCATTTAAGCCGTTGTAATTTGTTGGCTTTTCCTGTAGTTATAATATCACTCAAATCCCTTTTTCCGTTCAAATCTCTCGATCACTTTACGTTTGATAATCCATTGCATAGCTCGCTGGGACATAACGACCCGGGGAAACACTATACTCCCCAGATCTTCATTGCATTCGTGCTTAGGCAGTTTTAAGCTTATTACGGTCGGCCATTCACAAGTGGCCGGCTTGAGTGATTTAGCTTGACTGTTTGGCACGCATCAAATTTTTGGCGCCGCTGCCGGGGAGCTGTGCTGATAATCTTACGTTTAGCAGATTAGTGATTTGGATATTCACTCTTTGTTCATACCATCCATCTGTATATGTTTATATTTTCTTATCCAAAAATACAAAAATACTCTTCTCATTCCTCTTATCCGTATGATTCTATTTCTCTTACCCCCTCATATCGTTTGATTCTACTCTTCTTTAACCTCAGAACCGTTTAATTCTCTTTCTTTAACCCTCTACATGTTTAATTCTCATGGCGACGATCGATTATCCTCGTTGTTTCCACTGCAAAAGCCGTATGGACGAGGATCAGCTCTGTTGTCAGAATCCGGATTGTTTATGCAAGCGATGTGGAAGGATGGGTGCAAGCAAATATTGCTATTGGTGCGAATTATCTGATAACTCTCTCGATGATTCTCCAAGTTTTTCCGACCATCCGCCACAACCCGATGAACCCGTTCACGAACCGGAGACCATAACGGAAGTGGTGGAAATTGCTAGCTCTCAGAGCACACCACTTGTCCCACCTCCTGATTTTTCTGAATGTTCTTCGAGACTTGATAGTCATTCGGATTACCATGTTGGTTTTGTTGATTCTTTGAATAAACTGATTCCTCTTCATAACTCTCAAATGCAATCGTTTATTCCTTGTGTCGGTTGTGGTGAGCCTCTCTTTGGTTCACCCTGTCGTTGGTGTACGTGTGTACAATGCGGTAATGATATTCATAACGGGAGTTGTTTGTTTTGTGGTTCGAGGAATTCATTTGATTATGATCCTAATCCGAACTCATTTAACGACCCCTCAAACTTTTCCGATTACCCACCACAGCCCGACTTATCTTTATATAATCAACACTTCTGCTGTGAATTTTGTGGAGGTCCTCACCAAGGATTTGAGTGTCAATCCGGAAACACGTTTGTCTATGAACAGTTTTCCAGTGATGCTCAGAACTTTGGTTATGACCAAAATCCATATGATTCACCATTCCAGACTCAACAGTTTTACTGTTGTGAGTACTGTGGAGGTCCCCATTTCAGCTCTGATTGTCAAATAGGGAACCCAGTTCCTTGTAACAATCATGACTCTCGCATGTTTGAAAATTTCCAACCTCCACAGCACCATACGGTTCAAACTCCACCTGAGCCGTTATCTCAAGAAATCTCCCAAGATTTTGAAACCACAATGAAAACACTTGATGATATGATTAGTAACTTTAAGAATCAAGTGAGTGGTGAAAAGACCATGGGAGAATTGCTAGCCGAAGAGCGAGAGGCTCGTAAATCTAGGGAAGAATTATTAGTCCTAGAGCAAGCAGCTCTAAGGCGTTCCCAATTTCTCAAGGCAGCTCTATATGATGATGACGAGGAGAGTTTTTATCCTTTTAGAGATAATATTTCTCAACTCCCTCAGTCAGTTGTTATCCCAGCAGTTGAGATTCCATCTCAAACAACTGCTATCACACCCGAGATTCACACTCACTCTCTTATTATGGGGGACGAGCATCTCGACACTGTTCCTGAAAAGGAATCGAACGAATTCATAAAGTCTAGTGTTGAGAACCTTGTCCCAATCCCAAGAGAGTCACAGGGAATTCTTGATCATGTGTGTGATATCCCTCCTCCTCTTGTCTTCCAAAATGATCATGTTGAGATGTTCTCCGATTCTGATGATGATGATTCGTTATCTTGTGGAGACATCATTTATGTGGAAGATTCACCTTCTGAGCTTGTTAGCTTAGAAGAAGAGAATGATGAAGTTACTGACACTGAAATCAAAGATGAAGCTCTTCGAGCAACATTATTGAATGTCAGTCTTCTCATTTCTAAAATCGAGGCTTTCAAAGAGAAACCTATTTCATCTCCTATCCCCATAAAGGATAGTGACATTCTTTCCGATGATTCTATTCCGGAAATGAAAGCCTTCTGTTTTGATAATATGGGAGAGAAGATTAGTGGCAGTACCACTTCTCATTCTCATAATTCTCTCCTTGATCATGAATCATTTACTTTTGAGGAGTTAGCTAGCGAACCCACTCATATCAATTCTGAATATGATTCATTCACCTTCATGGAGTTCTCAGATGAACTCACTCATATCATATCTCCGCCGGAGTATGATAATTTCTACTTTGATCTAGACACACCCATAATATGTCTTGATCAAGCAAGCTTAACTGATGAGATTCATGAAACTATGAATTCTCCTATTGAGGATGAAGAGCTAGTCATGATTTCTATCATGATTTTCTTTCTTTTCTTCATATATTCTGTCACTTCTCCTGTTCTTCACTCCTTCGGGAATGAAGACATTATCTTTGACCCCGGCATTTTCATTTATCATTTTTGAGCCGGTTCTATGTATATCTCATCGGTGTGGAACTTTCTCGTGCTTCAAATGTTTGTCCAAACATCTTGAATGAAAGTCCGATGGAGATTGTTTCTTCCACTTTGCTTCCCCATGAACCAATGAATTCGGGGTCGAGTCAAGCTAGAGACTCGGTAATCAAAAACAGTAGCTAAACATGGGTTTTCACCCGTGTGTATCACCCTAGTGTGGGGGAGATGCCCCACATGTTGGATATAAGTTTCACAAAAAAAAAAAAAAAAAAAAAAAAAAAAAAAATCTTCTTTCTAAATAATGGCCGTAGTATTTCCCTTTTACGTTCTTTGTTTCGGCATAACCGCCGGTACTTTGAATATTGAGGGCAATATTCATTTCTAAGTGTGGGGGGGAATTCTCACGAATTTTATCATATAATTATACCAATTCCCCCGTTTTTGGCCAAAATTTTTTTTGGAGTAAGTGTTTTACACTTTCTCATTTGGTTATCAGTCCGCCATGTCTGTAAGACAAAAGGATTGGCTAATCCAGGAGCAAACGGCTCTTGGTAAAGATATCTCAAATCCGTTTACGGCTTGCAATTTGCCCAAAATTGTATGGTATTCAGCTCACCATATCCTAAAAAGTGAAGAGTTGGCTAGCCCGCAAGTTTATGGCTTGTGGTAAAGGCAGTGGAAAATCCATAATTGGTAATCAGCTCACCAAAGATAATATTGATAATTTATCTAAGAGTTGGCTAGTCCAGAGCAAACGGCTTCTGGTAAAGACAAAATCAAATCCGTTGAAAGCTGGTGGTTTGCTCAAAATCACATGGTTATCGGTGTACCATGGTTCTTACTTGAACTAAAACATTTGGCTACTCCAGAAGTAATGGCTTTTGGTAAAGAGATTCAAAACCATTATGTTTTTCTCAAAAGATTGCTAGGGACTAGCAATAGTTTAGTGTGGGGGATTGATGGGTGTGTAAATACTCATCATTTTTAGTCAAATCTGAACTACAAAACGTTTAAAAACGCTCAGAAATGCATCAAAATACTGAAAATATTCCAAAATTGCATTTTATATGTTTCGGATGCAAAATGTTTAAAATCAGATGAAAAATGAGCAAAGTTTGCATAATTGGCAGTTTCAGTCCCCCAAGTTTCTAAAATTGTCAAAAATAGTCCCTGAGTCCTAATTTCAAAAGAAAAATCACCAAAGGTCCTTTTTAAATCATAACTTGTCAAAATTAGTCCTTTGGTGAAAAATATAAAAAGTTTGAGAAAATTACAAGTTTGGTCCTTCAAGTTTAAAAATTGGCAAAAATGGCCCCTGGAAAATTGAAATTGTCAAGTTTGGTCCTTGTACTTTTTGAGATTGTCATTTTCAGCCCTTGGATCAACTTTGTGAATTTGGCAGATTAGGTCCTTTGATTTTCAGAAATGGCAAGACTAGTCCCTATGTTATTAAACCCTTCACACTACTTTGGACCAAGTCAAAATGCAATTGGACCCCCTGTCATTACCCTTTTGGACCCCTGTCAACTGAATTTTGACCCTCCCTATTATTAATACTCAGTCAAACACCCTTTGACTGTCTCTTTTCCCTCTCCTTCACGGGTATACCAATCCCATCATCACCATTGCCTGCAACTCACCTACAAACACTCCACCATCATCATCCCTACCCCCCTCCACCTCACAACACTCCAAGGGGTGCATTAAATGCCTTCTACCAATCCCACTCAACCTCCAGCTGTTAGAACAGCTTTTGGCGCCAAAATTTCATTCAAAGGCCAAGATCACTTTTACTAATCCAAGGGTCAGAATTGTTAGTGGGATTTGAAGAGAGAGGTGAGAGAAAGACTTTGGGTGTATAAAAGAAGAGGAAGACAGTGAAGCAAAGAGTAGTTAGTTTAATTTTCAAAAATGTATGTCGTTTCTTAGCTTGTAATGTCTTAAATTGTTTTCAGTTGTGTTTTTAAACTTATTTGTATCAAACAAAGGTATTAAGGTGTATTGTAACTTATTTCCACTATCAATTTTAGTTCAAGTTCAATTTCCATATTATATGTCTACTGTTGAAATTTCCATTCTCAAAATCCTATGTCAAATCTCTTAGTCACTTGTTTTTAAGTTCAAACATGCTCAATCAAGCTTGTTAAAGCTTTCTCTAAGCTCACATTGCAGTTTTTAACAATTTTGGAGTTTGGTCAATAAAAGTCAAACATGGGTAAAAATGAAGCAGAAATGGCAATGGGTGATGCAGGCATGGATTTGGGGTGATTTATAGTTAGTTGGATTGGTTTATATAGGATAGTGTTCTTGTTTCACAGGATTCAAGCCATAGTGGCTTTGGACAATTTGTAAGTCATTTTCTAGTTTCTAAGCATAATCTGTTTCTGTGATTAATAATAGTTGAAACCTGTCTTAATAGTAGTATTTAGGTTAATTAGAGTTAGTTTGATCATTGAAACATGTTGGATTAGTAGTTAGATCAGTTTTAACTTGCTTATCAGTAGTGAAAGGTGTGTTTGGTTTATAGCTTATTCTGTCTTTAATGAGTATGCAGTGGTAAATGTCTGTTGGTTCATGTTTCTTAAGCTCATTTGAGCACATATCAGTCAATAGTTTGGTGCCTGCTAGTTCAAGAAGTCAAACATTAACTTAATCCATCTCTACTGCTGAACTGTTGTGAGTTTAGGATTTGCAAATCCTTGTTTTGTGTTTAGAAATCATTAAGCTTGCTTGCATTATGCTTGTTCTATCATATTACATCAATAACAGTCATAAAATTGGATTCAAAGTTCATGAAAGTCAAAATTTCTCAAATGTTGTCAAAAGTCAAAATTTAGAAAACTTGTTTTGAGCCCAACTGCAAGGATTTTTCCTTGACTCATTTTTAAGTCAAATTAAGTGAAATTTGTTGTTTCATAAACTTCAACTAGTCCCCTTTCTTGTCATCATTTTATCAGATTTTTTCAAATTTTTTAGAAGCCTCAAAACTGCTTCTCCTTTAGGTCATAAGTCACCTGCTCACAAACCCAGTTTATACTGAGTCTTTCTCAGATATTGCATGCTTGTCACAGGGCTCATTAGAGTTTGTCTAAGGTTGGTTTTTGGCTTACATATTCTCACCCAGGTCTGCTTTAGGTTCCAATTTGTGTTTTTTCATTTTGAGCTTATTTTAAATCTTGTGCTTGTGTCCAAAGTAGCTACCCAAAAATCTGTTTTTAGCTTAAAGCTCATTTCATCAAATCTGTTGAGCTTGTGATTCTGTGGTTTATGCTTGTTGTTTCTAGTTGCATTTAGGTAGTTATAGCTTATAGTAGATGTTGTTTCAGTTTGGTGCCCATTTGGACCATTTTAGCTTATCCAAGTGCTTATTCTTAAGCACATTCCACTTCAGTTTCAAATTCCTCCACACAAGCCCTTGTTTTTCCATTTTTCCTAGATTCCTCACAATATTTTAGAGTTTTCTTGAATTTTTCAGATTTTTCCAAGTTGGTTTGCTATTTTTCTGCATTTAAATTAGTTTTTAGCACTTTTTAAATAGCATTTAATACAAATAATTAAGAAAAGGTTCAAAAAAATAATTTTTCATTTTTCTTAAGTTAAGATAAATATAAAAAGCCAAAAAAATATTTTTCTAGATTTTTCTTAGTTAAATTTGTAATGGGTCAAAGCAGATTCAGGTTGAGAAGGATCAGATTTTGGTATAAGTAATAACTAAATTTTCCCCCTTTTTTTTTGTAACTGGACAATGTAAATAATACTAATGTATCATACATAAAAATACTAAGAATAAAGTCTACAGGAACTAGTATACATACAAATTTAAGATTGATATAAAACTTAACCACCGTGTAATTATATGGGTCTGAATTGCCACCTCTCTAGGTAGTATGATACAAAAACCAATCACAGGGAGCAAGCTAGAGTTTGATGTGAAACCCCTCTAGTATCGTCATTAGTCATACAACTTTTTACTATATCAACCTGGTGGTAATCGTAGCAACACCATAAATGACAACTTCTATCAGATCAGAAATCGAAAGTCACAATATCATTCCTAAAACATATACTCCACCTTCTACGGAAACCTCTTTTACCACTACTTCAGTAGAACAATTTACAGGCACATACCAGTAAGCCACTACGGAACTAGCGGTCCATTAATACGAAACAAAACTATTTCCACTGTTACCAAAGGAAGATTATTTTATAGGATACCATGTAAAAACCTCACAAAACCAAAGAAACTAACCAAACTGAATAGGTGCATACTTCTCTTTCACACACAGACACAAACACACACACCTCATTCTACAATAGGTGAAGAAGTGAAAGACAATCAGGTGCGACATTGGTGAGGCTAAATACCACCTGGGAGAAGCTGATTAGCAAAGAAAGAACTATGACGGTGAGGTGTCGTTACTTGGTATATGAAAATTTTTAGCTTCTTTTTTTGGTATATAATAAGTCCCTGAAACACTTCCAGCTCCAGCATTTTGTTTCAGTTAGTCCCCAAGGTTACAGTCCAAGGCTCTAAAGTTGCCTAAAATGGAGACCTACTGCTAATGGTACCTCAAAAATTATGCTGATGTCTCTTCGACAGATAACTGTTGTACAGGATGGACCTACCAGAAATCACAAGTACCTATCCTGAAAGTTATGGTATGTGAGCAAATAACAACAGTGAGGTGAAGGCTATGTTCAGAGGCATATCAATATATATATAGAAGGGTCATCCCTGGTATTGCCCTTTGATGTAGAGTTTGTTAATTTCAAATGAAAATCTCCTTCGGCTATAGCTGTGGACATTCATAAGATCAAAGCTACTCTTCCTTGTGAGCTTTTACATATTAAATGTTACAATCCCACATCGGCCAAGTATGGGATTGGTTGGTGGCTTATAAGTCTAGGTGTCCCCTTCTTTGAGCCGGCTTTTTGGAGTGAGTTCTACACCTAGCATATGGCTTAATGCCGGCCAAGTATGGGATGGGTTCGTATCATTAAACATGCAGAACAACCTAAATTGTGATACAAACCGAACTCGGAGTTGTGATAAAAAATAGCAAAAATAGTCAGTATTCAAATAAGGTAGAATTAATACTAGCAAGGTACCCGCGCGTTGCAACGACGGGGTACCATACAATTAAAATATTCAGCGAAAATTTTTTTAGTTATATATTTTACAATACAATAAATATACGGATGACGAAAAATTTAGTTTTGAACAATTTTATGCAATAACAAAATTTTTCATATCAAAATTGTAGATTATCCACGTGATGTTGTGACAATACTGAGTTGGTAGCAGTTATATTGTAAAGGTATGAGGTAAAAGTAGTTGACAATGGCCCGTAGTCGTAAGTTATCATTAAATAATAACACCATAGCGAATTTTAAAAAACACTTACATTATACTAAGAAAATTTAGTTCTAAAAAACAAAACAATGTTTGTTAAATTTGTCCCACATAGATGGATGATACAAGTAAAAGATTACTTATAAAGATAAAGAAAAAATAAATATTCAAGAAATCATGTGGGTTACTTTAAAGAGTATAATTATTATTATACTAATATATATAATTAGCACTTTGCACATTTGCATCATTTGCTTTGAAAAAATCGTCCGATTTTTATAAAACAAAGTTTTTAGTTTTTACGGTAAGTTTTATTAAAAAAATTCTAAAAGGCGTATATGTTGATTCTCGAGGCACTCTTGCGATTTAATAATATTTTTTGAACACTTTAATTTAGTATGCATTTTTAAACTCTATTGATTTAATAATATCGTTTTCGGACGACTTTTATGGGCTAGCCAAACCGGTGGTGACTCCGGTTCCCGGTTGAACCCGTTGGTCCGATCCATTTTTTAAAAACATATGTACCATCAACTTGTTTACATATAAATTGTATGAAGATTAATGTGTTTTATTAGTTTGTACAATATGTACAAGAACAAGTATTTTTCATATTAGGGGTGTTTTAAAAATAACATTATTAGGTATTTAATGTTATAGACGTTTTTTTTCTTATGTTAAATTAATTTGTATTTTTTTTTAAACATGTCTACAAAAAGTGCTTTAAAGTGTTGTAACAAATGCTATTATAGATGTACTTATTAAAACTTGCCATTATAAGCAAGTGTTGAATCTTAATTTTTAAGCCTTCTTTTTTAGGAATGTCCCAAATGCTTTATAATATAGTATAGATATAGATATAGATAGATATAGATTGCCATTATAAGCAAGTGTTGAATCTTAATTTTTAAGCCTTCCTTTTTAGGAATGTCCCAAATGCTTTATAATATAGTATAGATATAGATATAGATATGTGTAAATGTGTATAATCATATAATTAGCACTTTGCACCTTTGCATCATTTGCTTTAAAAAAATCGTCCGATTTTTATAAAACAAAGTTTTTAGTTTTTACGGTAAGTTTTATTAAAAAAATTCTAAAAGGCGTATATGTTGATTCTCGAGGCACTCTTGCAATTTAATAATATTTTTTGAACACTTTAATTTAATATGCATTTTTAAACTCTATTGATTTAATAATATCGTTTTCGGACGACTTTTATGGGCTAGCCAAACCGGTGGTGACTACGGTTCCCGGTTGAACCTGTTGGTCCGATCCATTTTTTAAAAACATGTGTACCATCAACTTGTTTACATATAAATTGTATGAAGATTAATGTGTTTTATTAGTTTGTACAATATGTACAAGAACAAGTATTTTTCATATTAGGGGTGTTTTAAAAATAACATTTATTAGGTATTTAATGTTATAGACGTTTTTTTTCTTATATTAAATTACTTTGTATTTTTTTTTTTAAACATATCTACAAAAAGTGCTTTAAAGTGTTGTAACAAATGCTATTATAGATATACTTATTAAAATTTGCCAATATAAGCAAGTGTTGAATCTTAATTTTTAAGTCTTCCTTTTTAGGAATGTCCCAAATGCATTATAATATAAGTATAGATGTGATGTAAAACAAGAGCATACAACTATCATGTAAAACAAGAGCATACAACTATCTGGTCAAGACAACAGACTAGCAAAACTGCAGTAGGGCAATGGAGACCTCACCTGCCCTAGTACCTGAGCAGTAACTATAGGAAATTTGGAACATTACACAGCAGAATATTAACACTGAAAAGAATGTGTGTTACCCCAGGAGTTAATTTTAGCGCTTGATAGCAGAACTGTCTGAATGCATCTTGCTGATCTTGAGGGATACTGCCCCCCAAAACATCATCATTTGTCATCAACCCTTCTGCATCATGATTCTCCTAATAACAAAAAAAAAATTCTTGTTATAAATCAATACTGTAAACCTAAATATATTATACAAATAAATAACTGTACGCAAGTAGAATCAAGGTAAACGTACTTCCAAAGGTTCTACAGCTACTCCATCATCATCCTCATCAGGCAATGCCTCTCCATTCAGATCAAATTCAGAAGATCTTTTCCACTCAGGAGTTGAAGGACAGGTAAGCGTATCAGGCTTTCTTTCATGATAAAATGTGTATAACGCATCGATATAGTCGGGTTTATATATTCCTGGCGGCCGTGCTTCAGAAAATATTTGTATTGCCTATAACACAAGCAATGGGTCAGTTAAGTTAAGAACATAAAAAGGAAACCCCAAAATCACCACCTAAACCAAATAACTGACCTGGGATACAGATATTAGCCTGGTTCGCATGAGATAATGAATAATCATATACCCAGTGCGGTTATGCCCATGAGTGCAATGAACCAGAATGTACTTCTTTGGGTTCTTCTGCCGAGCTAGAAATTGAGAAACCTGATGACAAATAAATTTAGTTACTGCTAAAATGTAGCCACAGATGTATGCAATAACAACAAAGTGACATATCACGATTTCTTATGATGCGTTTACATCATTTGTTGCTTATAAATTAACACTTAAATGCGTTCTTTTCTTTCATATCTTTCTTTAATTTGACAAGCTACCATCTTTCTAGAATTACTTTCTCAAAATTTTCTGTTCTTTCTGTGAAATTTCACATTTTCAGCAAACATCAGGCATAAATGACTTGTAATACAACTTGCCTCATATACAAACAGATTTACAGCCTCATTCTCTGGCACAGACCCACGCCCCTTGCAGTTGATCTGAATGAGAAAAATATAAAAGCAAGAATAAGTGAATAATCATTATATGAAGAAATAGATGCAAACAAAGACAGGGGATCCCTTGCTCATACTCCATAAGTTGAAGATACACTATAAACTATCTCGTAACTAACCTTAACATACTTGATGCCTTCTTTCTTCCAATCATTTACTGAATAATAACGAGTTGTATTTGTAAGATCGATCACTACGCCGAGCTGTAAAAGTAGCAAAAATTTCTTAAAAAGTAGCTTCATACAATTAAGGGTAAAAACAAAATAGATGCAAGCTAGAATAATCCGTTAATCTGTAAAATATGCACCTTCCGCCCCAAAACTCTTTGTAGGTGAATGACTTGTCTGAATGAGTATCTTTTACCAGGAACAATACAATCATTGAAAGATTCGCCAAGAGGAACTTTAGAAGGAACAAGACAGCCTATTTCCTGACCATACGATGGGCAATCCAACCATCCTAAAACATAAAAAAATTAATTAAAACGTTAATCTAAAAAAAATTATAGTATATAGTAGTAGAACCATGCAAAGATGCAAACGTAATTCTTAAGCGAAAAAACATCAAATATTTCTTCAACTTTCTTTCTCTTCTCTATATTTATTCTCCAAAATAAATCTTAGAGAACATAATCTTTTTTCAACTTCTTTTATTTTCTTTACTTTTATCTTATTAAGAACGTGTTCCATTTCCTTTCCCCTATCAACCCTTTCTTTGCCTTCGTTAAAAAACTTGCCTTTATGAAAAAATAATAATAATAATAATAATAAATAAATAAATAAATAAAATTCATGTTTCACTCCATTTCTTTCACTCTCCTAAAATTAAACTAGAGAACACATTTTTAGTGTTGGTTCGAGATATTTTTTACACAAAAACACCAAATTTTATGTTTTGACTAGACTCTCTTTAAGTGGCGCAAAAGAAAACAGCACCAAATTTGATGTTTTGACTTTGACTGTCTTTATGTGGCAAAGGAAACAGTGCCTTTGGTTGATAATCAACCGTAAAAATGTGACTCATCGCTCAGCACATTATTATTATATGCGAGTATCTTATAATTTAAAGGCATGTTTGGCGCGAGAGATTATGAAGACTTAAGTTTACTTTTTTTTTTAAAATAAGCTTTGGTAAAAAAATAAATAAATAAATAAATAAAATAAAAAATCTTTGTTTGACAAACTAAGATTGTTAAATATTTTAGAAAAATAAGTTCTCAAAACCGGTTTTTAAAAGATTATGGAGATTACTTTTTCACAAATTAACTGATTTTAATCTTTTAACACTAGCACCGCTGAAAATAAATAAATAAATAAACAAATAAATAATCTTTTTCAGCTCCAGCATCAACACTACACCACCAGCAACATCTATCTTTGCCAAACATACCTTAAATGTAGAGGTGGCAAAACGGACTGGCCGGTCGGGCACGGGCTAAACGAGCACGAGCTAGAATGGACACGGGCTTGAACGGGCACGGGTTAAACGGGCACGGGCCAAACGGGCACATGTTATACAAATTGTTTAATAAAAGACTTAAAACAACGAAATAAATTCCTTAAACGTAATATCGTATTTATATTAAAATATATTATATATACATAAAAAAATAAAAATAAAAAATAAATCTTTAAAACAACTGTAATATTCTACAATTGAGAAAAAAAATGTGTCCATTAATGCCCATTTAAGTTTTTAATGGTCTATATGTGCCCATTTGAAAAAAAAATGGTTAAATGTACCCAAATCTTTTAAAAATGTGTCCATTTAGCCAATATTTTTGCTTTTAAACACATTTTGCCATCTCCACTTAAATGATTCAATGAATTCTTGTGAGGTGCTTCTTTTAGTCGCATAATCTCAACATTCTAATAACAATGCCACACTTCACTCAGATAAACAATAGCCAAAAAAAAAAAAAAAAAAAAAAAACATCCGATCAGATCAGATCCAACCAGGTGGCATTTTTTGGTATTGGAGCCGAACCAAGTACTAAAGCAGTTTGGCTTGTGTATTCAGACCAATTTAAACATTGCACACCACTTTACCAGGCCCCTTAGGAACATGATATGGTTTCTAGTTCCAAAGGAACAAGGTTCAATGTTCAGTTGGAAGGCAGGAAAGAAAACGAACCGAACACCATACAAAAGCCACAAGCCAAGAATAGTCCATCTAAGATTTACATTTACTAATCCTTCTGCTAATACTTAAGAAATAACTTCTTAAAAGGAAAGGACTTCAATCATATGATGTCCATAATAGCTAGATTAAGTGCATCAACTGGATCATGCAAACTCACCAGACAGCACAATTTACAACAATATTAATTAAGTCACTCTCATCGCGCGCCTAATTACATAACATTCTCAGTTATCCTTTTCTATCCTAACTTCTTCATCCTTTAAACTCATTTAGGTCTTTGGTGGTGACCTTTACTGTCGTGTCTAATTCGATCTGCATACATTGGCAACTGAATGATCTCACTGATCTCATCCAACAACACTTCCTCGGTGATGTTGTCCTTTATGCTCCGCATCACCTGTGTTTACAGGTAACAACTAGACCCATAACTTTGTGCTTTTTGCAATAAAAGGAATAAGTCGGGTGGTAACTTCTGCCCTTTTAATTACAAACCGGTCAATTTGTGTTGTGTTTGATCTCAAAGGGTTAAAATTTAGTTAAAAATGGCACAAGTTGGAAGTTGTTCAAAGTCTAATTATAATGCATACACCCCCCTAAGTCCTAAAGTCATTTTTATTGTGATTAATTGTATCAATAGTGGTTTGTAGAGATGCAAGCCGAAACCGGTTTTGTTTAACCGGTCGGATAAACGTAACCGGTTTTAAAAAAAACCGGTCATTTTTTAACCGAACCGGTTAGACCGGTTTTTGGTTTCATGTGTGGACCGGTTTTTTACCGGTTATGTATCCGGTTTTAACCGGTTTTTTCAAATAACCAGTTTAAACCGGTTTTTTTTACTAGCCGTTTTCGAAAACCGGTTTAACGGTCAAACTAGCCGTTTCCCAAAAAAGAACGGTTTTAACCGGGTTTTTTTTTGAAATTGAGTGTAACGGCTACTAGCCGTTATTTTGTGGTTTTTTGTATTTTTTTATGATTTTAACCCATGGATTTGTAGTATAAATATATGTAATGGGTTATGGTTGAAAACACATCAAAAACACTCTCATATCTCTCTTTAATCTCTCTAATCTCTATATATATACTCTAATCTCTCAAATATCTCTCTAATCCGTCTATTATGGAAAAGTCACAATCACAACAAGCTTCGACTAATCCCTCCGTTGGAACTAGCATTGCACGAAAAGTTTACACAAATGATGATGTTGCGCGAATTAGATCAACTCAACGAAAAGGGAATGTTTGGTCTAATTACGATTTGTGTATTATTAATGTATTATTAATGATGGGTTGGAAAAGGCGCGTTGCAAGAAATGTGGGAAATTTTATAACCCCTCGTCTAACACTACACTAAGGACTCATAAGAACGGTTGTAGAGCGTTAGCCAAAAAGATACGTCACAAGGTACTATTGGTGCGGATGGTCTCCGCTTTTGACTCCTCTACTGCGCAAAGATTTTGATCCCCCGTTTAGTGAGTCGTGAAAGCACCTACCTTATGTTTAGACGTATTGGTTTCAGTGAAAAGCCAAATAGAGTGTTTTGCGAAGTTTTTATATATGATAATGATGCGCTTCGAGTTGATTTTACGAAGTTTGTCATTCAACGAGCGCTTCCATTCATACACTTCGACAACGACAAGCTCACGGAGATCATCAAAAAGAGGCTACAACCGCGGTATCAACAAGTCGGTCGTACTACTCTTAGAAGTAATGCTTTTAAATTATGGGAAACGGCTAAAAAGATATTATTGATGGTTTTCGTGAATATAAATATAGTGTTTATATAACTACGGATGTTTGGACCGCACCACATGGTACGGCAAATTCTTAACTCGCCGTTACGGCTCATTGGTTTAATCCCGAATCTTGGTTATTAATGAACCAAACAATTGCTTTTAAACTATTTGGTTATCCTCATACGGGATCTCACTTCATTTTTCTATAGAATAAAATAATATATATAATTGAATTCTATAATTTAAGAAAAAAATTACATGACACTTTAATTGAATATAATTTAGATAATAAAGTTTTTACGATTTCACTAGATAATGCATCCAATAATACTAGAGCTATGGAATTGTTAAAAGTATAAAACCTGTTTTAGATGGTGCTTTTTTTTTCATTCCCGTTGTGTTGCTCATGTTATAAATTTATCCGTGCAAACGGCATTAAAAACATGCGATAGTTTACGTAGTAACTTTAGGGGTTTATTAGTAACTATATATAGTTCAAGCAACGAACGACGAATGAACTATAGACGTTTTCGTAAACAATGTGGTGAAATACCCTTAGGACCTTGCTATGATAATAATACTAGGTGGAATTCTACTTGCATGATGTTTGAAAATATATTACGACAACGTGAGACTTTAAACGCTTTTAATGAACAACTTGTTAGTAGAAATAAGTCCGTTTCGAAAGACGACCAAGATTGGAATCGACTAAATGATTTAACTATTTTTTTACAAGTTTTTAAGAGGCAACAACTATAGTATCGGGTGTTTATTACCCGACTAGCTCATTAGTCTTGAAGCAAATTTATACTATGACGGAAAAATTAGACGAATTAAAAAACTCACCTACTCAAATGTTTAGAAAAATGGTTAAAGTTATAAAAAAGAAATTTATAAAATATTTTGGTAGTTTACCTTTTGTTTTTACTTGTTCCGCCGCACTTGATCCATGTTTAAATGTTAGAGGCGTAGAACTTTTAATAACAAGAATAACGGAAAATTTAGACTTATCCTTTGGGTTAGCCGGTCACGACCCCGACTATTTAGAATCCCAAATTTTTAAATTTAACGATAATTTTAAAAATTATTTGGAATTTATGCAACAAAATATGGTCAGCAACAAAACCCAATTGTTGACCAAATGCGGGCCGGATTTTCTCGAATGGCAAAAGACATTAATATAAACCTTTATAATAGTTTATGTGAAGACGCTACAAAGCGTCAACGAACATCGGCCCCAACAAGCGAGTTGGGACAATATATGGCTACAAACTTTTTAATAACTTTAAGTCCCGAAGAGTTTGCAAACTTTGACATTTTGGCTTGGTGGAAAGAAAGGGAAATCCAAAGTCCAAATTTATCCACTATGGCTCTTGACTTATTAGCGGTCCAAGCTTCGACGGTAGCTTCCGAATCAGCCTTTTCTACTAGCGGTAGAATTATATCAGAAAGAAGGTCAAGACTAACCTCTGAATCCGTGGAAGTATGTGTATGTTTGAAAGATTATTTGGACGGAGTAGATAGGATACAACATGAAACATCGTTGGAATGTCCGGTATTAGAAGACGTTGAAGAAATTATAGCAAAAGAAGAAGTTGAATTAGGGATATCACCTCCGAATATCGAATTAGATGAAGGTGAATTTGAAGACTTTGATGTTGAAGACTTAAATATAGAAGATTTTTTGGAAGATTTAATGACTTGAGTATAACGGGTGATTGCAATGCCGAAGCTCGATATACTTGAGTATACTAATATGTTTTCGGGTGATGGCCATGCCGAAGCTCGAAATGTATTAGTATTTATATATTTTTAATTGTATAATTGTATTGTTTAAATAAAAGTTATGATTGTATTTTTTTAGTATGTTTTCGATGCAAATAAAAAGTTATGATTGTATTTGTTTAGATTGTTTATGGTGTATTGTTTAATTAAATGTTTGATAATTAACAAGTTTAAATTTAAAGTTTTTAGTAAAATTCCGAAAAAAACCGAACCGGTACAAAACCTATTCCGAACATTTATAGCCGAAAAAAACCGATTCCGAACATTTATGACCGAAAAAAACCGTTTCTGGAAAAACCGAAAAAACCAAAACCAGTTTTCAAAAAAATATTGCAATAATAAAACGTGTTTTAGGGGTCTAACCGGTCAACTTGCATCTCTAGTGGTTTGTAATCATCACCAACTATTATAGTATTTAATTGAGTAAATATGGCAATAATAAAACGTGTTTTAACCCATACTAGGCAGAATACATGTTTCAACGTGAACCTGTTTTAACCCATTATGGAACCTGGTGATTTTTACCCCCTATGGAGAACTTAGAAAGAAAGAGTCCTCACCTTTCTATATGTGTTGAAATCATTTGGTGTAGCTTTATCTGTCCTGACTCGCATGCAGACCCATACTTCTTCCTCTTTATTCCAAGCACACTCAACAATCTTTCCGGAGTACGATGCAAGATCGACATCATCTGCAGCTTCACAAGAAACCAGATCAGGAAACTCAAAACATGAAATTCCAGAGGATGCAACTATTTTAAACCATATTTACAAATTAAATTAATTTTCCTTATGTTTTATCTCGAATAGGCCAAAATAAAAGATTTACCTAAAACAGAATTGGGATGAAAATTGAAAGTAGTTCAATACTTCAAATATGTATTCAAATGCATAAAACCTCAACGTGTTTTATTAATGTAAGGTAGATTCTCACTGAAAAATGTAATCTTGTAAAATAGAAAAATTAGCCCATGAACTAATTATGAGACTTTTTTCAGTAAAAACTTAAGACAGAATAGCTTCTAGCTGGATTAAAGATTTTATGTTTAAGTAGATATTTCAGAGGTAGAGGCAGTAAGTTCTTTACTAACCGCCAAATGCAATATGATTCCCCTCCATTAGCTTCTTCTTCCCTCGTTCATGAAGAAACAGTAATTGACGATCTTCTGCCATCTGTGGATGCAGTTGAATATAAAGTAAGCTTTACTGGCCTATAACATCATAAGATATGTAAGAAATGAAGATAACAGAAGTTAATCGAACCTCAAAAAGGAAATCGACAGAGTTCATTGATGCATATTTCCACTTCAAAAGTCCTTCATGGGTACGAGGTACATAAGGATCATCCCAACCCTGCCCACATAGAGACCCATATTTAGCGATTGCATCCAGTGATACATTTACCAAGGAATTTGTTTTTTTTTTGTCATATAGAACCAAATGACCCCAATGCCTTGGTGAATGATCAGTAAAAAACCTTATATGAGGTCATGTGGGCAATTCAGTTCTTAGCTGATCATCCAACAGGGTTCCCTTACAAAGTTGTCATGATAAGGGAGCCGGAAAAAATTTCCTTCTTTTTGGTTATTTCGAACATGGTATTTCTAAAGCATAAGTCACAACCAATGTACAAAAAGAAAAACAAAACACAACATATTAAAAAATATCCACAGAATTAAATTTATGAAAACTATGCTAAAAGTAATTAATCTGAATATCAAAATAAATGAGTGCGGATTTGGAACCTGAAAAACAAGACCATCTGCATCATGTGAAAGCCTTGGAATGAACTCCTTCAAAAGTTTAGTGACGGTAGAAAGCAGCCAAAAGTCCTTCCTCCTTACCTATCAGAACATCAAAAGACAAGTAAACAATCCCTCCAAGAAAGTGGATATAATTATTTATGCCTGTTTAAATACCCTGAATGGCTCCAAGTCATATCTATACAAGGAATGTCCATTTTTGTATATATGATGGCGTTCACGGTTTCGAGGTTCGACCACTTCTTTCTCCAGCATTTTCCAACGTTCATAGAAAGGTCTCTGTACCAAGTTACAAGTACGAAATACTGAGCGGTTAAAGCAATAACACAGGCCAGTAATTCCACAAACACGCGTTTGGCCCACAAGAGTTTTTTTTTATAGATAGAAGTGACAAAATTGTCAAAGCAGGGCATACTGGGTATAAGCAACTCCGCAACAATTTTATCCATCGTAGTATTTTGTTTAAAATAGATGCATTAAAGGTGATAGCAAAAACTAGTACTAAATCCTATTATAACTTCTAATATAAGTATTAGGGACATTACAAGCACATAAATACACGTAAGGGGACTTTTGACACATGTAACCTCTTTAACCCATATGATCTATTTCATATTTAGCTATTATTTATATTATTATATATCACAAGTTTGACCCTATTCCGATAAAATACAACCCGAATTAACTCGTCTTCATACTAATGGTTTGAAATCACCACCCTTTTATATAGAGATCTCCTTGTCCTCGTCACTCAATGGTAACTAAATTTCACATGGTAATTAGTGAAACAAGCTTACTGTTACACCATAAAGTAGATCATAACTCTATACATAGAAAAAAACTGTGAAATCACAAACTTACCCTTGTTTATTAATAATAGGGTCAAAAGTAACCCGAATCATATTCAAGTGTTTACAACTTCTTATATTGCTTAACTCAAAAGTTATCAAATTAGTATTCAAATATAAAAAGATTATATAGTTCTTACAATCATATGTAACAGATTAAAAATATATATCATGTATGGTAAATAAGAGCAAAAGTATTTGGGGGTCAACCCTCCCGTTTTGCCCTTTAATAAAGTATAACCCATATGCCACAAGCCCCTTGAGACCGTTATCCAACCCGCATGTTTGTGCACCTCTAATCAAATTTAATACATCAAGGCCAGGATCGCAAGGTTATATGATCCGATTTTAGAAAAAGAATCACCAGCAAGTGACGAGTCTATCAGGAAGATGGTACGCAGAGCATATCATTAAACTTTACCTCAACGATAGAGATTTGATTAATCGCCATCAAATCATAAATCAGATAACGCCTTTCTTGTTTCCGAGTGTCTGGCACAGTATCAATTATCATCTCACCATCGAGCAGTGTAAAGTGGTGAACCTTCTCAGCTAAACCCTTGCAAAAAAATACTCATTTTTTAATCACATGACAACCTCAAAGTGAGAAACTTCCTTAAAGTGAACACATTATAAACATACTTCAGTATTTAGTTTCCAAGGAAATCTCATCTGGACCCTTCGGAAGACAAAATTTCTGTCAATTAGATAACATCCATCCATAGTAATTAACATCATATATCTTGTTCCATCCGCCTTCCAAGTAGCATAATAGTAACGCTGCCTAAGAAGTTGCAAGTTCTCCCTGCAAAATATTCAATAACTATAGTCTATTCACCAACAAGATACCAAATTATGAATGAAAAGGATATGACACCAGACCTGTCAAGAGAAACTGGATGTGACCCTGGAAACTGATGGTTCCCTCTAGCCTGAAAAGGAGGAAAAAACAAATGCATCATAAATGAGTAGATCAAATAAAGTGAAAGTGATAGCTTGATAAAAGTGCTTACGTTAATGGGTATTGTTTTTGACCATATCTGATACATGTGCTTTCATATCTAAAAGGTAACAACAGCGTGCAGGTTTGTGTAATGGGTCAAAGCAGATTCAGGTTGAGAAGGATCAGATTTTGGTATAAGTAATAACTAAATTTTCCCCCCTTTTTTTTGTAACTGGACAATGTAAATAATACTAATGTATCATACATAAAAATACTAAGAATAAAGTCTACAGGAACTAGTATACATACAAATTTAAGATTGATATAAAACTTAACCACCGTGTAATTATATGGGTCTGAATTGCCACCTCTCTAGGTAGTATGATACAAAAACCAATCACAGGGAGCAAGCTAGAGTTTGATGTGAAACCCCTCTAGTATCGTCATTAGTCATACAACTTTTTACTATATCAACCTGGTGGTAATCGTAGCAACACCATAAATGACAACTTCTATCAGATCAGAAATCGAAAGTCACAATATCATTCCTAAAACATATACTCCACCTTCTACGGAAACCTCTTTTACCACTACTTCAGTAGAACAATTTACAGGCACATACCAGTAAGCCACTACGGAACTAGCGGTCCATTAATACGAAACAAAACTATTTCCACTGTTACCAAAGGAAGATTATTTTATAGGATACCATGTAAAAACCTCACAAAACCAAAGAAACTAACCAAACTGAATAGGTGCATACTTCTCTTTCACACACAGACACAAACACACACACCTCATTCTACAATAGGTGAAGAAGTGAAAGACAATCAGGTGCGACATTGGTGAGGCTAAATACCACCTGGGAGAAGCTGATTAGCAAAGAAAGAACTATGACGGTGAGGTGTCGTTACTTGGTATATGAAAATTTTTAGCTTCTTTTTTTGGTATATAATAAGTCCCTGAAACACTTCCAGCTCCAGCATTTTGTTTCAGTTAGTCCCCAAGGTTACAGTCCAAGGCTCTAAAGTTGCCTAAAATGGAGACCTACTGCTAATGGTACCTCAAAAATTATGCTGATGTCTCTTCGACAGATAACTGTTGTACAGGATGGACCTACCAGAAATCACAAGTACCTATCCTGAAAGTTATGGTATGTGAGCAAATAACAACAGTGAGGTGAAGGCTATGTTCAGAGGCATATCAATATATATATAGAAGGGTCATCCCTGGTATTGCCCTTTGATGTAGAGTTTGTTAATTTCAAATGAAAATCTCCTTCGGCTATAGCTGTGGACATTCATAAGATCAAAGCTACTCTTCCTTGTGAGCTTTTACATATTAAATGTTACAATCCCACATCGGCCAAGTATGGGATTGGTTGGTGGCTTATAAGTCTAGGTGTCCCCTTCTTTGAGCCGGCTTTTTGGAGTGAGTTCTACACCTAGCATATGGCTTAATGCCGGCCAAGTATGGGATGGGTTCGTATCATTAAACATGCAGAACAACCTAAATTGTGATACAAACCGAACTCGGAGTTGTGATAAAAAATAGCAAAAATAGTCAGTATTCAAATAAGGTAGAATTAATCAACACTAGAGAGGTCCATCAGCTCTCCTACGGTTTACTTTCGAGAAGTAGACCGACTCTCCCAATGATACTAAATCACTATCGATATCCAGCCTTGAATCAGTTACATATCGAGTACCCTATTTATAATGAAAGATGACCTTGACTTACTATAATACAATATCCCAGACTTACATAAAATAAAAATTAGATATGATAACTACATCACCATGTAACTTAGTTAACAAGTTATAAAGTAACATAACCGTTGTTCCAAAAAAAATAAAGTAACATAACTTTATAATAAAAAGAACATTTTTATCATTTATAATAAGAATCCAACTCGTATCATAATGTTGCCCATTAGCTAGCTGATAACTCATAAGTGTGGTACGGAAGGGTTCACCTGATTATCTGCGTGTACAAGAAAAAAATGTGCAGCCAAAGGTTCTGTTATACTAAGAAATCACCCAAACCATTGACAAAGATAGTTTCAAGAATGACGTATCGGCGTATCTGTGCATTGGGGAAGGTCACAAGAGGTCTAAATTAAAAGGTTACGCTAGATAAATTGTACACTAAGCCCAGATATTATTGCACATTTGCACATTCCAGAATACTAACCAAATTTCTAAGCGAAAACAAAACAAAATTCTTCACTTTGATTCTAGAGATAGAGAAGAAAATTAGGGCTTAGCAGGCGTAAAGCCACATGAAATCGATTCAGAGTGAACTATAATGTTTTCTAACCAAGAGGATAACATTTCGTTTTTTTCTCACAAAACACTATACTACTTCAATATATGGAACTATACACTAATACTAGCAAGGTACCCGCGCGTTGCAACGACGGGGTACCATACAATTAAAATATTCAGCGAAAATTTTTTTAGTTATATATTTTACAATACAATAGATATACGGATGACGAAAAATTTAGTTTTGAACAATTTTATGCAATAACAAAATTTTTCATATAAAAACTGTAGATTATCCACGTGATGTTGTGACAATACTGAGTTGGTAGCAGTTATATTGTAAAGGTATGAGGTAAAAGTAGTTGACAATGGCCCGTAGTCGTAAGTTATCATTAAATAATAACACCATAGCGAATTTTAAAAAACACTTACATTATACTAAAAAAATTTAGTTCTAAAAAACAATGTTTGTTAAATTTGTCCCACATAGATGGATGATACAAGTAAAAGATTACTTATAAAGATAAAGAAAAAATAAATATTCAAGAAATCATGTGGGTTACTTTAAAGAGTATAATTATTATTATACTAATATATATAATTAGCACTTTGCACCTTTGCATCATTTGCTTTGAAAAAATCGTCCG
>BPTQ01000007.1:216080334-216169559 GCA_019973895.1 Chrysanthemum seticuspe | reverse complement strand
AATCGCCATCAAATCATAAATCAGATAACGCCTTTCTTGTTTCCGAGTGTCTGGCACAGTATCAATTATCATCTCACCATCGAGCAGTGTAAAGTGGTGAACCTTCTCAGCTAAACCCTTGCAAAAAAATACTCATTTTTTAATCACATGACAACCTCAAAGTGAGAAACTTCCTTAAAGTGAACACATTATAAACATACTTCAATATTTAGTTTCCAAGGAAATCTCATCTGGACCCTTCGGAAGACAAAATTTCTGTCAATTAGATAACATCCATCCATAGTAATTAACATCATATATCTTGTTCCATCCGCCTTCCAAGTAGCATAATAGTAACGCTGCCTAAGAAGTTGCAAGTTCTCCCTGCAAAATATTCAATAACTATAGTCTATTCACCAACAAGATACCAAATTATGAATGAAAAGGATATGACACCAGACCTGTCAAGAGAAACTGGATGTGACCCTGGAAACTGATGGTTCCCTCTAGCCTGAAAAGGAGGAAAAAACAAATGCATCATAAATGATTAGATCAAATAAAGTGAAAGTGATAGCTTGATAAAAGTGCTTACGTTAATGGGTATTGTTTTTGACCATATCTGATACATGTGCTTTCATATCTAAAAGGTAACAACAGTGATGAGTGTGTAAATACTCATCATTTTTAGTCAAATCTGAACTGCAAAACGTTTAAAAACGCTCAGAAATGCATCAAAATACTGAAAATATTCCAAAATTGCATTTTATATGTTTCAGATGCAAAATGTTTAAAATCAGATGAAAAATGAGCAAAGTTTGCATAATTGGCAGTTTCAGTCCCCCAAGTTTCTAAAATTGTCAAAAATAGTCCCTGAGTCCTAATTTCAAAAGAAAAATCACCAAAGGTCCTTTTTAAATCATAACTTGTCAAAATTAGTCCTTTGGTGAAAAATATAAAAAGTTTGAGAAAATTACAAGTTTGGTCCTTCAAGTTTAAAAATTGGCAAAAATGGCCCCTGGAAAATTGAAATTGTCAAGTTTGGTCCTTGTACTTTTTGAGATTGTCATTTTCAGCCCTTGGATCAACTTTGTGAATTTGGCAGATTAGGTCCTTTGATTTTCAGAAATGGCAAGACTAGTCCCTATGTTATTAAACCCTTCACACTACTTTGGACCAAGTCAAAATGCAATTGGACCCCCTGTCATTACCCTTTTGGACCCCTGTCAACTGAATTTTGACCCTCCCTATTATTAATACTCAGTCAAACACCCTTTGACTGCCTCTTTTCCCTCTCCTTCACGGGTATACCAATCCCATCATCACCATTGCCTGCAACTCACCTACAAACACTCCACCATCATCATCCCTACCCCCCTCCACCTCACAACACTCCAAGGGGTGCATTAAATGCCTTCTACCAATCCCACTCAACCTCCAGCTGTTAGAACAGCTTTTGGCGCCAAAATTTCATTCAAAGGCCAAGATCACTTTTACTAATCCAATGGTCAGAATTGTTAGTGGGATTTGAAGAGAGAGGTGAGAGAAAGACTTTAGGTGTATAAAAGAAGAGGAAGACAGTGAAGCAAAGAGTAGTTAGTTTAATTTTCAAAAATGTATGTCGTTTCTTAGCTTGTAATGTCTTAAATTGTTTTCAGTTGTGTTTTTAAACTTATTTGTATCAAACAAAGGTATTAAGGTGTATTGTAACTTATTTCCACTATCAATTTTAGTTCAAGTTCAATTTCCATATTATATGTCTACTGTTGAAATTTCCATTCTCAAAATCCTATGTCAAATCTCTTAGTCACTTGTTTTTAAGTTCAAACATGCTCAATCAAGCTTGTTAAAGCTTTCTCTAAGCTCACATTGCAGTTTTTAACAATTTTGGAGTTTGGTCAATAAAAGTCAAACATGGGTAAAAATGAAGCAGAAATGGCAATGGGTGATGCAGGCATGGATTTGGGGTGATTTATAGTTAGTTGGATTGGTTTATATAGGATAGTGTTCTTGTTTCACAGGATTCAAGCCATAGTGGCTTTGGACAATTTGTAAGTCATTTTCTAGTTTCTAAGCATAATCTGTTTCTGTGATTAATAATAGTTGAAACCTGTCTTAATAGTAGTATTTAGGTTAATTAGAGTTAGTTTGATCATTGAAACATGTTGGATTAGTAGTTAGATCAGTTTTAACTTGCTTATCAGTAGTGAAAGGTGTGTTTGGTTTATAGCTTATTCTGTCTTTAATGAGTATGCAGTGGTAAATGTCTGTTGGTTCATGTTTCTTAAGCTCATTTGAGCACATATCAGTCAATAGTTTGGTGCCTGCTAGTTCAAGAAGTCAAACATTAACTTAATCCATCTCTACTGCTGAACTGTTGTGAGTTTAGGATTTGCAAATCCTTGTTTTGTGTTTAGAAATCATTAAGCTTGCTTGCATTATGCTTGTTCTATCATATTACATCAATAACAGTCATAAAATTGGATTCAAAGTTCATGAAAGTCAAAATTTCTCAAATGTTGTCAAAAGTCAAAATTTAGAAAACTTGTTTTGAGCCCAACTGCAAGGATTTTTCCTTGACTCATTTTTAAGTCAAATTAAGTGAAATTTGTTGTTTCATAAACTTCAACTAGTCCCCTTTCTTGTCATCATTTTATCAGATTTTTTCAAATTTTTTAGAAGCCTCAAAACTGCTTCTCCTTTAGGTCATAAGTCACCTGCTCACAAACCCAGTTTATACTGAGTCTTTCTCAGATATTGCATGCTTGTCACAGGGCTCATTAGAGTTTGTCTAAGGTTGGTTTTTGGCTTACATATTCTCACCCAGGTCTGCTTTAGGTTCCAATTTGTGTTTTTTCATTTTGAGCTTATTTTAAATCTTGTGCTTGTGTCCAAAGTAGCTACCCAAAAATCTGTTTTTAGCTTAAAGCTCATTTCATCAAATCTGTTGAGCTTGTGATTCTGTGGTTTATGCTTGTTGTTTCTAGTTGCATTTAGGTAGTTATAGCTTATAGTAGATGTTGTTTCAGTTTGGTGCCCATTTGGACCATTTTAGCTTATCCAAGTGCTTATTCTTAAGCACATTCCACTTCAGTTTCAAATTCCTCCACACAAGCCCTTGTTTTTCCATTTTTCCTAGATTCCTCACAATATTTTAGAGTTTTCTTGAATTTTTCAGATTTTTCCAAGTTGGTTTGCTATTTTTCTGCATTTAAATTAGTTTTTAGCACTTTTTAAATAGCATTTAATACAAATAATTAAGAAAAGGTTCAAAAAAATAATTTTTCATTTTTCTTAAGTTAAGATAAATATAAAAAGCCAAAAAAATATTTTTCTAGATTTTTCTTAGTTAAATTTGTAATGGGTCAAAGCAGATTCAGGTTGAGAAGGATCAGATTTTGGTATAAGTAATAACTAAATTTTCCCCCTTTTTTTTTGTAACTGGACAATGTAAATAATACTAATGTATCATACATAAAAATACTAAGAATAAAGTCTACAGGAACTAGTATACATACAAATTTAAGATTGATATAAAACTTAACCACCGTGTAATTATATGGGTCTGAATTGCCACCTCTCTAGGTAGTATGATACAAAAACCAATCACAGGGAGCAAGCTAGAGTTTGATGTGAAACCCCTCTAGTATCGTCATTAGTCATACAACTTTTTACTATATCAACCTGGTGGTAATCGTAGCAACACCATAAATGACAACTTCTATCAGATCAGAAATCGAAAGTCACAATATCATTCCTAAAACATATACTCCACCTTCTACGGAAACCTCTTTTACCACTACTTCAGTAGAACAATTTACAGGCACATACCAGTAAGCCACTACGGAACTAGCGGTCCATTAATACGAAACAAAACTATTTCCACTGTTACCAAAGGAAGATTATTTTATAGGATACCATGTAAAAACCTCACAAAACCAAAGAAACTAACCAAACTGAATAGGTGCATACTTCTCTTTCACACACAGACACAAACACACACACCTCATTCTACAATAGGTGAAGAAGTGAAAGACAATCAGGTGCGACATTGGTGAGGCTAAATACCACCTGGGAGAAGCTGATTAGCAAAGAAAGAACTATGACGGTGAGGTGTCGTTACTTGGTATATGAAAATTTTTAGCTTCTTTTTTTGGTATATAATAAGTCCCTGAAACACTTCCAGCTCCAGCATTTTGTTTCAGTTAGTCCCCAAGGTTACAGTCCAAGGCTCTAAAGTTGCCTAAAATGGAGACCTACTGCTAATGGTACCTCAAAAATTATGCTGATGTCTCTTCGACAGATAACTGTTGTACAGGATGGACCTACCAGAAATCACAAGTACCTATCCTGAAAGTTATGGTATGTGAGCAAATAACAACAGTGAGGTGAAGGCTATGTTCAGAGGCATATCAATATATATATAGAAGGGTCATCCCTGGTATTGCCCTTTGATGTAGAGTTTGTTAATTTCAAATGAAAATCTCCTTCGGCTATAGCTGTGGACATTCATAAGATCAAAGCTACTCTTCCTTGTGAGCTTTTACATATTAAATGTTACAATCCCACATCGGCCAAGTATGGGATTGGTTGGTGGCTTATAAGTCTAGGTGTCCCCTTCTTTGAGCCGGCTTTTTGGAGTGAGTTCTACACCTAGCATATGGCTTAATGCCGGCCAAGTATGGGATGGGTTCGTATCATTAAACATGCAGAACAACCTAAATTGTGATACAAACCGAACTCGGAGTTGTGATAAAAAATAGCAAAAATAGTCAGTATTCAAATAAGGTAGAATTAATACTAGCAAGGTACCCGCGCGTTGCAACGACGGGGTACCATACAATTAAAATATTCAGCGAAAATTTTTTTAGTTATATATTTTACAATACAATAGATATACGGATGACGAAAAATTTAGTTTTGAACAATTTTATGCAATAACAAAATTTTTCATATAAAAACTGTAGATTATCCACGTGATGTTGTGACAATACTGAGTTGGTAGCAGTTATATTGTAAAGGTATGAGGTAAAAGTAGTTGACAATGGCCCGTAGTCGTAAGTTATCATTAAATAATAACACCATAGCGAATTTTAAAAAACACTTACATTATACTAAAAAAATTTAGTTCTAAAAAACAATGTTTGTTAAATTTGTCCCACATAGATGGATGATACAAGTAAAAGATTACTTATAAAGATAAAGAAAAAATAAATATTCAAGAAATCATGTGGGTTACTTTAAAGAGTATAATTATTATTATACTAATATATATAATTAGCACTTTGCACCTTTGCATCATTTGCTTTGAAAAAATCGTCCGATTTTTATAAAACAAAGTTTTTAGTTTTTACGGTAAGTTTTATTAAAAAAATTCTAAAAGGCGTATATGTTGATTCTCGAGGCACTCTTGCGATTTAATAATATTTTTTGAACACTTTAATTTAGTATGCATTTTTAAACTCTATTGATTTAATAATATCGTTTTCGGACGACTTTTATGGGCTAGCCAAACCGGTGGTGACTCCGGTTCCCGGTTGAACCCGTTGGTCCGATCCATTTTTTAAAAACATATGTACCATCAACTTGTTTACATATAAATTGTATGAAGATTAATGTGTTTTATTAGTTTGTACAATATGTACAAGAACAAGTATTTTTCATATTAGGGGTGTTTTAAAAATAACATTATTAGGTATTTAATGTTATAGACGTTTTTTTTCTTATGTTAAATTAATTTGTATTTTTTTTTAAACATGTCTACAAAAAGTGCTTTAAAGTGTTGTAACAAATGCTATTATAGATGTACTTATTAAAACTTGCCATTATAAGCAAGTGTTGAATCTTAATTTTTAAGCCTTCCTTTTTAGGAATGTCCCAAATGCTTTATAATATAGTATAGATATAGATATAGATATAGATAGATATAGATTGCCATTATAAGCAAGTGTTGAATCTTAATTTTTAAGCCTTCCTTTTTAGGAATGTCCCAAATGCTTTATAATATAGTATAGATAGATATAGATATAGATATGTGTAAATGTGTATAATCATATAATTAGCACTTTGCACCTTTGCATCATTTGCTTTAAAAAAATCGTCCGATTTTTATAAAACAAAATTTTTAGTTTTTACGGTAAGTTTTATTAAAAAAATTCTAAAAGGCGTATATGTTGATTCTCGAGGCACTCTTGCAATTTAATAATATTTTTTGAACACTTTAATTTAGTATGCATTTTTAAACTCTATTGATTTAATAATATCGTTTTCGGACGACTTTTATGGGCTAGCCAAACCGGTGGTGACTACGGTTCCCGGTTGAACCTGTTGGTCCGATCCATTTTTTAAAAACATATGTACCATCAACTTGTTTACATATAAATTGTATGAAGATTAATGTGTTTTATTAGTTTGTACAATATGTACAAGAACAAGTATTTTTCATATTAGGGGTGTTTTAAAAATAACATTTATTAGGTATTTAATGTTATAGACGTTTTTTTTCTTATATTAAATTACTTTGTATTTTTTTTTTAAACATATCTACAAAAAGTGCTTTAAAGTGTTGTAACAAATGCTATTATAGATATACTTATTAAAATTTGCCATTATAAGCAAGTGTTGAATCTTAATTTTTAAGTCTTCCTTTTTAGGAATGTCCCAAATGCTTTATAATATAAGTATAGATGTGATGTAAAACAAGAGCATACAACTATCATGTAAAACAAGAGCATACAACTATCTGGTCAAGACAACAGACTAGCAAAACTGCAGTAGGGCAATGGAGACCTCACCTGCCCTAGTACCTGAGCAGTAACTATAGGAAATTTGGAACATTACACAGCAGAATATTAACACTGAAAAGAATGTGTGTTACCCCAGGAGTTAATTTTAGCGCTTGATAGCAGAACTGTCTGAATGCATCTTGCTGATCTTGAGGGATACTGTCCCCCAAAACATCATCATTTGTCATCAACCCTTCTGCATCATGATTCTCCTAATAACAAAAAAAAAATTCTTGTTATAAATCAATACTGTAACCCTAAATATATTATACAAATAAATAACTGTACGCAAGTAGAATCAAGGTAAACGTACTTCCAAAGGTTCTACAGCTACTCCATCATCATCCTCATCAGGCAATGCCTCTCCATTCAGATCAAATTCAGAAGATCTTTTCCACTCAGGAGTTGAAGGACAGGTAAGCGTATCAGGCTTTCTTTCATGATAAAATGTGTATAACGCATCGATATAGTCGGGTTTATATATTCCTGGCGGCCGTGCTTCAGAAAATATTTGTATTGCCTATAACACAAGCAATGGGTCAGTTAAGTTAAGAACATAAAAAGGAAACCCCAAAATCACCACCTAAACCAAATAACTGACCTGGGATACAGATATTAGCCTGGTTCGCATGAGATAATGAATAATCATATACCCAGTGCGGTTATGCCCATGAGTGCAATGAACCAGAATGTACTTCTTTGGGTTCTTCTGCCGAGCTAGAAATTGAGAAACCTGATGACAAATAAATTTAGTTACTGCTAAAATGTAGCCACAGATGTATGCAATAACAACAAAGTGACATATCACGATTTCTTATGATGCGTTTACATCATTTGTTGCTTATAAATTAACACTTAAATGCGTTCTTTTCTTTCATATCTTTCTTTAATTTGACAAGCTACCATCTTTCTAGAATTACTTTCTCATAATTTTCTGTTCTTTCTGTGAAATTTCACATTTTCAGCAAACATCAGGCATAAATGACTTGTAATACAACTTGCCTCATATACAAACTGATTTACAGCCTCATTCTCTGGCACAGACCCACGCCCCTTGCAGTTGATCTGAATGAGAAAAATATAAAAGCAAGAATAAGTGAATAATCATTATATGAAGAAATAGATGCAAACAAAGACAGGGGATCCCTTGCTCATACTCCATAAGTTGAAGATACACTATAAACTATCTCGTAACTAACCTTAACATACTTGATGCCTTCTTTCTTCCAATCATTTACTGAATAATAACGAGTTGTATTTGTAAGATCGATCACTACGCCGAGCTGTAAAAGTAGCAAAAATTTCTTAAAAAGTAGCTTCATACAATTAAGGGTAAAAACAAAATAGATGCAAGCTAGAATAATCCGTTAATCTGTAAAATATGCACCTTCCGCCCCAAAACTCTTTGTAGGTGAATGACTTGTCTGAATGAGTATCTTTTACCAGGAACAATACAATCATTGAAAGATTCGCCAAGAGGAACTTTAGAAGGAACAAGACAGCCTATTTCCTGACCATACGATGGGCAATCCAACCATCCTAAAACATAAAAAAATTAATTAAAACGTTAATCTAAAAAAATTTATAGTATATAGTAGTAGAACCATGCAAAGATGCAAACGTAATTCTTAAAAATTCAAGTTTACCTGGTGGTAGTCTACTCTTATCATAAGTTCTTTGGTTTTTTACATGAAAAGGATTATCGTTCATCGATGGGTAAGCCCGCTGTTGTGTTGGTCTGTCATCTGGGCGTTCTCGTTTCAATCGTTGCTTTCGTTCTTCACGCTCCTGATTCAATAATGTTTCAGTAGCAAAAATGTTGACTTTTATTTGTGGCTAATTACATCAAACAATATTGCAGTCATGCAATTGACTTGAAAGATGAATAAGAATGACACGAATAATTTAGAATAAAAAAGATATACAATCATATATTTACTAAAAATCAAGGACACAAAAATTGCAACTGAAGTAAATAAAAAGGCATAAAGAGAGGAGTACCCGGCGCATAATATCCACTGCCGTCTCTACATGTTCTACGTGTTGTTGATACTGATGATGACTATGTTTTTCTTCTGGTGCACTGTCCTCGCTAAGAGTTGGTTCAAATAATTCCTCCTCTTCTTCAGATTCTGGCAATGCATTTAGATCCATGCTGAAAGTTCCGGTGACTAGCTAATGACGGGTCCCTAAGATCAACCCGAAATAACTATATTACCTACTCATTAACAAAAGAAAAAAGTGGATTAGTACTGTATCATGAGGCTAACACTTCCCCCTTTAAGTTAACTAAAGAAGATGTAACAAATATGAGAAAACTGGATATAGATGCATCAAACACAAGAGAACAAATTAGTCAACAAACTAAAAACAGAATTCAATCATATATTGTCCAATCTTACAGGTTTTTACAGCTCAAGGGGGTGTCTGAATTAGCTTATTAGGGAAGCTTTGCACAATCAAAATAAGCCAAAGAAGAAACTACTTTGAGGGCTCTTCAAAACAACTCAAGTTGTTCCAAAAAAGCTAATCCAATAGTGACAAGTCGAAAAATAGTAATAATGCGGCAAATGCTTAATTATGCATGATCACAATAATGTAAGACACTCGAAACAAAACTTAGACAAAAGGATCTCACCATAGTCGCAAACAGAACCATATGATAGGAGCAAACATAAGTCACTGTTTAAGCCAATAGAAACAAACTAATAATAACAAAAAAAACTAGAGCTTATTTGCTAATTTGAGGGCTTAATATGTTATTTACAAAATAACTATTTTGAGGACTTTTCGAAACAGCTTGAGTTGTTCCAAATAAGCTAATCCAATAGTGATAACTTAGTAAATGCTTACACACGCCTGGTCAGTTTTATGCAAAACACACTAAAAATGTCAAGGAAAAGAGCAATCATGAATTACCATTTGAACTAATGAAAACATTTAGGGCAAACTATCCTCAAAAGAGGTCTGGGGTTCAAACCTCGCTAGATACACAACCACCGATGGTGGCGAGGGAAAGACTCATCCATGTACCCATTAATTAAACAAACAAACAAAAAAATAGTAGCACTTGAACCAATAAACTTCACTCTAAAAAAATCCAATCTTTTCTAGGTCAGATAACTAACACAGCAATGTTAACAACCAGATCAGTTAACGTAACCCTAACACCACCGAAACCCTAAATTCAACAAAATTTTCACAAATTCTGAACACCAATTAACCTAACTCAACAAACAAATTAACGGTAAAACAGAAGTGCAGAACAAACCTAGTGTAACGAATTTCACCAACCATGCAATTGCAACATCGTTGTACCTCTAAAAAAAAAGCCCTAAAAAGTGTTTGTGTGGAATGAAGTGCGAGCCCTAGATATATAGAGAGAGAGAGACAGAGATCGTGAGAAGTGAGTTTAGTACGATGACCGTGTGTGTGTGTGTGTGTGTGTGTGTGTGTTAAAGAGACATATCGAGAGTTTTTCTGAAGAAGAGCTATCGTGAGATTTTTATTTATTTTTTATTTTTTTTTAAGGTTTTTATGTTATGGATCTTCAAGTTTTTTTTTTTTTTTTTTTTTTTTAATTTTAGTTGATTTATGTGTTTTTAGTTCTCGGTTGTTTTACGGTAGTGTTAATGGTAAAGATAAATGTGAAATTGTATTTGCCAAAATTTAGTTGTTTATTTACGTTATATACAAGACGGGTAAGGTTAAAATTAGAGGTGACAAAATGGGCGGGTCAGGCGGGTACGGGCAACGGGTTAAACGGGTACTAGTTTAATAAGCACGGGCTTAAACGGGCATGTGCCAAACGGGCTCTTGTTATACGAATCGGTTTAGAAAAGACCTAAAATGACAAAAAAAAAATCCTCAAACGTAACACGTCATTTATATTTGAGTAATTGAATATACTATATCGATCAAGGTTGTAAAAATCGCTAGGCGCTAGTGAGGCGGTTGGGTAGGGCCTAGCGATTAATCGGTTAGGCGGGGATTAATCGGATTGAAATTTTTATACACAAAATTGTAATATTAGATATTATATTATATTATATGTATGAGATAAGTATAGGACATCAAAGTTCAAATATTTCAAGTGTTCAAATATAAAAATAATACATAATTCTTCAAAGTTTAAAGTTAAACATAGATATTATTTGGTTTGTAGACCATTTTTAAGTGATCTTTGACCGATTAACCGGTTTGTTGACCCATTTTTAAGCGATTTTGTCTGATTTTTAAGCAATTTTGTTGACCAATTTTAAGCTATTTTGTCCGATTAGACCGATTTTCTCCGATTAATCGGTTTGTTAGACCGATTTTTAAGTGATCTTTGACCAAACCGATTAATAGGCCGGTTATGATAAATCAAGGCGTTTAGTGAGCGATCAGCGATTATGCGGGGATTAATCGGCCGCCTTGACCGATTTTTACAACAGAGATATCGATAAGATTTTCATTAAAAACAATTTAATGTTTGAGAAAAACATGTGCTAATTATGCTCATTTAACTTCTAAATGGATAATATATATGCCCGTTTCAAAAAATATGAGGCTAAATGTGCCAAATCTTTTAAAAATTTTACCATTTAACCAATTTTTTTAAATTTTAGACACAAATTATTAGCTCTAGTTAAAATAAAAATAAATAATCATTTATATAATACATAAAAACGGTAATTGAAGATTTTAACATTTTAAAAAGTTAAATTATTCATTTTTAAGTGATAATTATATTATTATCATTATTTTTTCTTAAATATGCTTAATTAAAAAACCATAAATATTTTCTTACTTAGAAATAATACTTAATAAAACTTTTTAACATAATCAAAGAAAGAAAAATAAGCATAAAATCACAGGTGGTAAGGTTAAAATAAAAATAGAATTTTTGGTAAAAAGAATAAGAAGGATTTAAGACCCTTAGATTTAAAATCAATGGATGAGATTAAATTATACACTTAATTAAAGCTGGAAGGGCAAAAACGTCTTTTAATAATACACCTATTTTAAACCTTAATCTAATTCATTCTTCACCTACTCTCTCTCTCTCTCCTCCAACTACTTTCTCTCTCTCAATCATAAAACTCTCATCGGAGAATCAATAGTTCCTCACCGAAGCTTCAATCGATAATTTTACAGATCAAAAATGGTGAAGAAAATAAAAGGTAAGTAAAATAAAACTGATTTTGTTCATATAATCATACAGAAACCTAATTTTAATGCATTTTGTGTGTAGATATTAGCAGCAACAAAAAGATGATAGAGACACGTATAAAGACACAAACCAGATACCAAGAAAAAGTAAGCGCCTACTCAAGGCATTGCTTAGTAGACGCAAGTCCAAGAAAGACAACACGCTATACAATTATTCGGATGCATACCGAATCTTATGCATCAACACAAAAAGGACAAGTGAAATTTTGCTCCATAAGCTTCTTCTTGATTATTGTTTATTTAAGCAGAAGTTAGAATGTATTATTCTCATATTTACCAATCTACCATTGAACATGAATTTTCAAATTTGTGATCGTAATATAGCATATGTTTATCTACAGAAATCAGTTTTACTTTATCGTTTTTAGACCGAAGTCACAATTAAACAACTGGGCTGAGACATGTATTGATGGTCATTATGCATGTAAAAAAATGGATCCAAACAAAATAAAATGTCCGAGTAACAAAAAAAATGCTAGAAACCAAGCAACTGAGATCTTGCAAACATATGTTGTTTCACAGTGAGACTAAATAAGTGCTCGAAGCAAAATGGGTAGGTAAGGTAGGCAATGGCCAAGTATATCATTTAGCAGGATACTCGAAAACTAACCAACCTCTCAGTGATAGATCATGAGGATTTCAATGTAGTGATCCCTCACGTCTGAAATGTGAAGCGTTTTGGAAAATTTGTACAAGGACTATGGCTTGTGCTACAACATGCGGTGATAAAAGACTAAGTGGTGTAACTATTTCAAGAAATGAAAAACATGTTCACACATCCAACCAATGTGACTATAGCCGCTTCGACCCCTTACTAATTATGATTCATTTCAACCAGTACACATCTTGACCCATTCATATTTCCAGATCTGTTTAACACACATCATGTGGGTTTGCTTAACATACATGGTGAAATAATCTGATTGCATATGCATTTTTTAGTTAGTTAGCAGCACAAAGTTGTCATTTACCACCAATAAGTGGATAAATCAAGCACCTGCACCCGTTACTCATCATGAAACATCATATTCGTAACACACGCAAAATAGATATCAATAAATTAAATATCAAAATACAAAGGAAAATAAGCAAGCAAGTCAAATGTGGAGACATTGATATAAAACTGCAACACATCAAAAGATTCTACAATTTGACTCATCAATGATATAAAATATGAACCAAGTTCAAAGGTCTCATATGTGCTACATTACAACTAAGTGAACGGTTAAAAAATGCCATCTTCATTTTGGCATATGGGCTTAGCTTCATTGGTTGCATTAGCCCCTAAAAAACTACATGTCAGTTTTGAAAGTTAACTAGTAAGATGCAGAGTCAATAACAAGAAACAAATGTAGGAACCGATCTGTTTATAGCTCGAGTTTCTAGGATGACGTATCCTTGTTCTTTCCATATAAATAATATCTAAACAACTAAATGACATTGGTTGTATATGACTTGCATTCTGACAGTTCTTCCTTGTTGGCATTGCATAGGTTATCATAGTTGTGCTTCAAGTGTGTGCAGCAGCTACTTTTTCCTGCAAGGAATATAGTTAACCTTACAAAACAATATAAGAAACCAGAAAAAAGGAATTGATAAAATATGTTGTAAACTATATGACAGTGAACTTAGTACCTTGAGACTTCAAATGAACTGAAATCAGTACATCCACATTTCTGGTAACAAAGATAGGAAAAAGTTATGTGCAGTGCAACTAGAGATAACACGATTGGTAGGCATGTTATGGGTCAAAATGGGTTCGGGTAACCTGAAACCAATTCAACCCGTTTTGCAACATGCTAGACCCATCGTATTTTTATTTATTTATTCATTTTTCTTTTTTTGCCACCTCTACTTTTCTGCTTGAAGTAGCAATTGCAATAAAAAAACACATAGCAATCATTTATGCATAGAATTCTACTACAAATATGAACTTCTATCAAGTACACTAATATCACAAATTGATGTACCAGATACACTAATATACATCTAGAAATATAAATCTGCATCAAATTACAATAATAACATGAAGTTTTGTATGAAATATACAAATAACACTATTTTGTGCATCAAATTTTACTATAAATACAAATTTTGCATAACATACTAATTATGTATAAAATACACCAGTAACTCTAGTTTGTGCATCAAATTCCACGACAAATACAGACATGCATCATATCCACTAATAACACGTATTCATATTCTAAATTACAGTAAATTACAACAATAAAACACTAATTGCAGCAAATTACACTAAATTACAACAATAATAACACATTTGCTCATTCAATTACTGTAATAACACTAATTCGTGCAGCAAATTCCAACACAAATCCATAATTGCAGCAAAATACACTAAAAACACTCATTTACATATCAAATTATAATAAATAACACAAATTCATTATCAAAAACACTAAATTACAACAAAAAAACATTCTCTGATGTCGAACCGAAATCAATTTTAACGCAAAAAATTACATACCTTGATTATCACTATTATTAATCACTACCATTATGGAAAAATTCAAAATTGAGCTTACAAACCCTAATTCCATTGAATAATGGGGAACGAATTGTGATTATGTTGATTGTGTGTCTGTGTGTGTGAGGAGATAGATCATGGAAGAAACGGGTTTTATTATACAGGTTAGTTAGAATTTTTATTATATAGGTTAGTTAGGATTAAAGTTGAATGAAAAATTACTTTTATACCCTTAATAGTTAGTTAGTATTGTTGTTAATCTCATCCGTTGATTTTAAATCAAAGGTCAAAAATTCTTCTTATTCTTTTTACCAAAAATCATCTTTTTATTTGATCTCACCCCTATATATATATATATATATATATATATATATATATATATATATATATATATATATATATAGGGGATAGCTTAGCTACAATTTTTGTAGCCAATTAGCTACAACTCCTCACAATAAATACACATACAATGAATCAGGGCCCACAGGAAAAAATCAGGGACCCACAAAATGAATCAGGACCCACATTTTTTAGCCTAAAATTGTAGCCAATTAGCTACAATAAATTGTAGCTAATATATTCCCATATATATATATATATATATACTAGTGTCAAAACCCGTCCGATGGACGGGTATGACTTGTGGTTTTTATTTTTATGATTTTGTGAAACAAATATATAGTACAAACATAACAAAAAATATCATGGTAGGCATGGACATTGTAATCAACCTACACATTTAATAATAGTTCAGTTCATATGACATGATCATTATATTTGAATTATAATAACTCGCCGTCAAACAATAGTAAGGGGTTGTTTGGTTAAAGCTTAACTTTATAAGACTATGTGAGTGAAACTCATGATAGGTACAATTACAAAAGTACCCATAAATCGAATTAAGGGCTGCACATTTCACACGGCGTTCAAACTTTCTAACTTATTACAGTGAAATAATGTGATTTGGTTGATTTTAAAATAAAATATTTCTTTAAAAAGAAAATAGGCTGAAAATGTTTAACTTTCTATTTCTTTACTTTTCTTTACTAAAAGAACTCAAAAATACGGTGTTAATCAAAAAGAATATTTACAAATTTTAAAAACAGCTTAATTATTTTCCAAAGTTGTAAAACCGTAATTTTTTTAGCTTCCGTAAAAACCAAAGTAATAAATAATGATTTTTTTAATGGGTTTTGCCCTTTTTTTAAAAATGTGGTGTTTTTTATATGTGGACAACAATTTTGAGATGAAAGGAGTAATAATCCTTTAGAATAGAATATAATTTTTGATAACGCTACACGCGTCGTTCGGGGTCAAAGGAACTTCCTTTTCTTCGAGCAAGTTTTATAACACCCTAGGCAGTGAACCTAATCGTTGTAGTGTAGTATTAGGGTAAGCCACGGGTATTGATATCGTTCTCTAGGGGAATAGGAATGCTAGTGAGAAGTTACTATGCTAAGGTTGGGGTTGAGGAAGATTATTTTTTATTTTTTTTTATGTTTTTTAGGAAATGGAAAGGTACGAATCTCGGGGTTTGAGTTTGGGGGTTTTGGTATTTCTACCGATTACTTCTACTTATCTAATTATCTAAACTAATGGGTAGTCTATGTCTAATTATTGTGTGTTCGTATGATAGTTTAAAGATGTGTTTACTTAGGTTTTATTACTCCTTAATTATCTCCTATTGGTGGTTGAATTGTCACGTCCTTATTCTTAATCGCGTTGGGTGTCTAAAGTTGTAGGGTATGCGTTTATCCCTAACTCTTTGAACTTACCAAAGGGTCTCGTCTACAAAACCCACTAGGGATTATAAACTCTAACTCTAAGGCCCTATTTGGATGGTTTAGCCTACAACCGCTCTAAGTGCTATAGCCTAAGGTTCACAAAGATTAATCAAGCATTAATTACACAACGAATGACCTATCGCATTACTAGATCATTAACAATTAAGATAAGAAACAACCAATCAATATTTAATAATTAAGTTTCATATTCCCTAAGCAAACACACAAGTAAATTAGCCGGACATGGAGAACATGCAAGCATACACACAAATAATCAAAGACATAATTGAATTAATGAAGTAAAACACTTATCTTGATGTAATATAGGGTTTGGAACCCTAAAATACTGTACAAGACAGCCTTGGTTCGGTTTTAGGTTTTTACTCCAAAAAGACTACTCTCTAATACTGAAAAATTCGGATTCTATAAATAAGATTACATGTGCGACGGCGTCACCTTATGTTTTGTGACGCCGTCGGGTCGCCGTCATTAGGGTTTCGTCTTGGCCACGTTAGTCTTGCGACGGCGTCACC
Source organism: Chrysanthemum seticuspe (assembly GCA_019973895.1). Classification (NCBI taxonomy): domain Eukaryota; kingdom Viridiplantae; phylum Streptophyta; class Magnoliopsida; order Asterales; family Asteraceae; genus Chrysanthemum; species Chrysanthemum seticuspe. Next base: position 216,152,779 of record BPTQ01000007.1, on the reverse strand, counting down.
TTATGCTTGTGACGCCGTCCTCTTCAGCTTCTGACGCCGTCTGAGTTGCGACGGCCTACTCTTTTAAAGCCTGACACCGTCACTTGAAAATAGGAAATTTGGCTTCTGTGCCGTCACAAAATGCTCCGACGGCGTTGCGTTTAAGCAGTGACGCCGTCACCTTGTCTTTCAGCAGCTTGAGTGTCTCGATTCTTGACTTTGGCCATTTTCTTCGTATATCCGCGCCTTTTCGTCCAAATAAGTGCCATTACAGCAATTTGCCTTCAAGAGACCTAAAAAGTGAAAAGGAACGATATTAAGTAATAACGGATACAAAAGTGATCAAATAAGGGCTTAAACGACCCCTCAAAAAGGTACATTTTAAAACCTTATCAAATATCCCTACACTTGGTATTTGCTTGTCCTCAAGCAAATGTGCTTTTAGCCAATTAATTTATAAGTTAGGGGTCATGAAGCATTGGTTTAAAACAATCCACAACACATATAAGCCCCGCAAAAGTCATAACAAGCACGGAAATTACATACTAGCACCTCACATGGGGTGTTTGGATACTCACATCTCTCTCGGGTGTATATGAAATATAACAAGTTGGAAATGGAAGATTAAACACTCATTAACCGGTCCTAGTACATAGATTACCATAGGCTTGAGAATAGATCAAACCTCCATCGCTTTGGCGTAAGCACCTAGGAAAGACTATCAAATAGGTCTTTAAAGGGTTGTAATGTTAGGCTTACGGTAGGGAAACAAATGGTTTGGTGGGATAGGCTATTTAGTGGTGGCAAGTCAAAAATCTTTTTGTTACAAGCATACGAAGAATGGCGTTGCTAAGCCAAGACTTGACACTCTAGACTCTAGCTAACTGAAACAAACAAACATAAATTTAAAGGATAGATGTAGGATGGTAGCCCTTTTTTTTTTTTTTTTTTTTTTTTTTTTTTTTTTTTTTTTTTACACTCTATTTTTTTTTCCTTTTCTATATTTTTTTTCGATATATATATATATATTTTTTTCATACACTTTTACTCTACCATCCTCTCGGTAACATCAAAATGATAGGGATTTATAGGCACATCCCTACACTTGAGTTTTTATTACTCTAAGACTAATTTGACCCGAATTGAAAAGATCAAAACACTTGGGGTATGTTATTACGCAAATAAAGGAATTTAACGTTCCCTTCCAATCATTTTATAAACTTTAACTTTTTCCCATGAGTCCCAATCATCCCAAAACTGTGTACAAAGGAAATGACTCGACTTAGCAACTCATGCAAGCAACTAGATAATTGAACTAAGGGTTTGGGGTGATAACAATAATGCACTAAAAGTGAGTGCATACAGGGTAGGCTAAGGCGATTTGGGTGTATATTTGGGGGTGGGGTGTAAACAATGCTCTTCATTGATATTCCAGAAAAATCGAAACATCACGAGAACCGCGAAAATGATAGGCTCTGAGGGGTTAACTAGGGGTATCGTGTACTAAAGATGAGTACAACGCAAAGGGTGTGGGGGAATTACTCAACCGATGTGGAAGAAGTAATTATATTACGGGTATCAAACAAGGGTTATCCTAATGCCTCTTATCATTTAGTTATTCCTAACTACACAAGTGTAGTCTTACTAGCGATCTCGGAATGCATCACAAAACAAGTTCTAGACTCTAATATACTACCGGTTCACACTCTAAGCATTAAAGATGAATGCTTTTAATTCCTACTAATCTAAGGGCTATCCTCACATTTTGGGTGGAATTTAGGTGGTAAAGGGTTTTTGTGCTAGTCATGCAACTTCCTATCCTTGAGACGCTTTTGTTAAGACTAATGGCCCACTCCTATATGTCATGAAAAATTTTAAATTTGGTGCCAAAATTACCCTAACCGACATTTTCTCATGGTTTATTACACAAATACAATTGGACAAAGCAAATAATCAAAGATAAGCATAGTTTCAAAGTTCCCATTTTATTTTCCCTCCCTACACTTAAACTGAACATTGTCTCCAATTTTCCCCGAAAGTATCAAAGTTATGATAATGAAAGGTAATTAAAAACGAAAGAAACTAGTACTCCCTTGATTAGCTCGGTAGGATCCGTGTGAAGTAGTGGTTAAATCCTTTCCAAGAAGAATGTGTGCGTGAAAAGCTCCTTCCAACCTTTTGTTTCTTCTTCTCGATAAATAAAACCTGCACATTCGAAGAAAACAAACGAAACCTTCGCGTAAAATCGGCGGTAATAATATATATAAGACTCTACTAAACTAAGATATAATGCTTGTGGAATGGATGTTTACAGAATTTCTGGAAAATTAAGACCTGGAAAATTCCAAAAATTTATAAGTATCTCAGAAAACGAGAAAAAAGTAATCTGTCATTTTTACTCCTTCCTGACGCCGTCAGGTTGCAATCCTGACGCCGTCAGGTTGCAATCCTGACGCTGTCAGGTTATCCTGACAAAAACTGGTCTGCGATTTTCTGAAAAAAAATTATGGAAAATTTACATCTTTAGAATCTGGAAAAATTTCTGCAAAACATCCATTATGACTCGAGACAAGCATTTGACTCGAACAAACACACATATATATCTTTTAATGAATTGTTATTCTCATGTTTACGTTTCTTTTGAAAACGTGTGTAATCCTCCCTACACTTATCCTTTATGTAAAATACCTTTATATGCAATTAAGACGAGGTTAAAAACAAAATAAAGCATTTTTACAAATTTAAACATGAGAATAAACAATTAATAAAAGATATACGACACTAACAAGCAAACAATTAAGCATGGGTTGCCTCCCACGAAGCGCTTTTCTTTATTTAAGAGTCTTGTAGCTAGACTCGTAGTCGTGCTCCTACGTTTTCTCGTGCACGCTCACGTGCTCATACTTAAGCCATTCCAACGTTCTTTCATTCTTTTTGTAATCATCTCCTAATTCAAGGCATTTTTTGTAATACCGCTTAGCTTTTTCATATGGGTACCTAAGTCCACTTTGCTTATCCCTTTCACTAAGCAATGGAATAGGGGTCATTCCATTACAAGCCTCAATATCCTTATGTTTAAACCTAGGATGAGCGCGTGGCATTTGGTAGATAAAGTCTTCAACTTCATCAGAGAATGTAATTAGACCATCAATCATCCGTTCATTCAACCTAGTCATTCTTTTGAAAGGTTTCCCAAAAATTACTTGAGTGAGGTCCTTATCAATAAATTCTCCTAAGTCTTCTAAGACCATGAACTCTACCAAATAAGTAAAGCTTCCAACAAACACGTGCAAATGAGTGACTGCTTCAACAACATTGTTCCCTTGATAAGTTAACTCATTGATCTTGATTTTATTGTATAGGTCCCTTGAGATTAAGTTCAAAGGCAAGAATGAATTCAAGTAAGCATCGAACCCTTCTAATCCTATCTTGCAAGGGAATTGCATGTTAAAGGGCCCATCCTTCTCAATTCTACACCTAGGGTCAAAACATTGGGAGGGGTCTTCCTCCATTTCAAAACTAATCTCATTGATGACCTCCCCGCTATCAAGTGCTTCACCATAATCAAATTCCTCATCGGAATCTGAGTCATAGAAAGGACTGTTTTGTTGCCAATTTATCTCATTATGCCCTAGGTGATTTCCAAAATGGTGAACGGGTGAGGGGTTTTGTGGGATTGCGTTCTCAATTTCGGGATTGGGAACGGGTAGGGTAAAGAATCTTCGGCGGAAGACACGTATCATGGTGAGTGATGGATTTTACGAACAAAAGTTACGAAGAAGGGGGATAGACTATGAGGAAGCTAAAAATGAGAAAAATTTACTTGATAGGAATCAAGCAAAGAAACCTAAACGAGGTGAACTACTAACTAGCTATTCTATTCCCCGGTAGCGGCGCCAAAAACTTGATAACGCTACACGCGTCGTTCGGGGTCAAAGGAACTTCCTTTTCTTCGAGCAAGTTTTATAACACCCTAGGCAGTGAACCTAATCGTTGTAGTGTAGTATTAGGGTAAGCCACGGGTATTGATATCGTTCTCTAGAGGAATAGGAATGCTAGTGAGAAGTTACTATGCTAAGGTTGGGGTTGAGGAAGATTATTTTTTTATCTTTTTTTATGTTTTTTAGGAAATGGAAAGGTACGAATCTCGGGGTTTGAGTTTGGGGGTTTTGGTATTTCTACCGATTACTTCTACTTATCTAATTATTTAAACTAATGGGTAGTCTATGTCTAATTATTGTGTGTTCGTATGATAGTTTAAAGATGTGTTTACTTAGGTTTTATTACTCCTTAATTATCTCCTATTGGTGGTTGAATTGTCACGTCCTTATTCTTAATCGCGTTGGGTGTCTAAAGTTGTAGGGTATGCGTTTATCCCTAACTCTTTGAACTTACCAAAGGGTCTCGTCTACAAAACCCACTAGGGATTATAAACTCTAACTCTAAGGCCCTTTTTGGATGGTTTAGCCTACAACCGCTCTAAGTGCTATAGCCTAAGGTTCACAAAGATTAATTAAGCATTAATTACACAACGAATGACCTATCGCATTACTAGATCATTAACAATTAAGATAAGAAACAACTAATCAATATTTAATAATTAAGTTTCATATTCCCTAAGCAAACACACAAGTAAATTAGCCGGACATGGAGAACATGCAAGCATACACACAAATAATCAAAGACATAATTGAATTAATGAAGTAAAACACTTATCTTGATGTAATATAGGGTTTGGAACCCTAAAATACTGTACAAGACAGCCTTGGTTCGGTTTTAGGTTTTTACTCCAAAAAGACTACTCTCTAATACTGAAAAATTCGGATTCTATATATAAGATTACATGTGCGACGGCGTCACCTTATGTTTTGTGACGCCGTCGGGTCGCCGTCATTAGGGTTTCGTCTTGGCCACGTTAGTCTTGCGACGGCGTCACCTTATGCTTGTGACGCCGTCCTCTTCAGCTTCTGACGCCGTCTGGATCAAATCTAGGCCTTCTGAGTTGCGACGGCCTACTCTTTTAAAGCCTGACACCGTCACTTGAAAATAGGAAATTTGGCTTCTGTGCCATCACAAAATGCTCCGACGGCGTCGCTTTTAAGCAGTGACGCCGTCACCTTGTCTTTCAGCAGCTTGAGTGTCTCGATTCTTGACTTTGGCCATTTTCTTCGTATATCCGCGCCTTTTCGTCCAAATAAGTGCCATTACAGCAATTTGCCTTCAAGAGACCTAAAAAGTGAAAAGGAACGATATTAAGTAATAACGGATACAAAAGTGATCAAATAAGGGCTTAAACGACCCCTCAAAAAGGTACATTTTAAAACCTTGTCAATTTTCCAACTTAATTACAAAAGGTTGTTTTTTAAAATACCTCTTATGGTTAGTTTTATTCTGACATAAATAATTTTTTATTTTAATTTCCGTACCTTATTATAATTTTTATTTACTAATCAAGTCAATCACTATCAACTCAGGTTTTGGTTCTAATCGTAACTCCTTTCGGTTCGAAGAAAACAGATCGGTCTTTGATGAAGAGTCAATCGACACCCACGAGTGTACGGAGTTTAGGTTTCTCCGCCGAGACAAAACTTGAAAAAAAAATCACTGTAAACCATCTTTTTTATTTATTTTTTATTTTATTATTTATTGTTATTTTTTTAATTGCACTTTGACAAATGGAAAAGATTAAAGATCACCGGTAAACAGGGGAAAAGGGGGTAAAAATATAATTTATGAGGTACGGATAACCAAACCTTTCAAAAAAAATTAATAGTTTAATACAATCTTAAGAACAACATCCAGAAACAAATTCATCCATATCATTTCACTAAATTTTTTAAATCCTTATCACCTAAATTAGCACATATATTGGCAAGAGTGTTTTTAAGAGCCTCAAGTAAAACCTTGAGAATATAAACATAAAAAATATGACTATTTCAAGATTTCAAATAGTGAGGTTTTCTTGGATGGCCACAAAAGTGCCCACAATGTTGCCACCCATATCTGGGAAAGTTGGACAACCAGGAAGAGGTTTCACCTGACCGACACGATCAACTTATACCGGATACTTGAGAAGGTGAGCCTTCATATCAGTCACTTCAACAGCTGCATACTGGTTCCAGTTCGCTTCACTCAGTGATCTGACCCTTCACACACACTCGATGCTTTCTAGTCTCTCGAAAGTGGCCTCTAGTCCACCAATATGTTCAGCCCAAAGGGACATCCTGTACCCGAATATCTGCACAAAATCATTTTATAAGTCACACCAAAGATACCACCTTCTAAATCTTGAACACTTTTAGTTGCATGAAATATAGAAAGTTACCTGCCCGTGTGGGCTATAACGTTTCTTAGCCCATGTATGATAAGGCTGATATGCACCCATTGCAATTTCAGTGTCTCTAGAGCCTTCTAATGACACTTTTAATAAAATATATGTAGGATTTATAAGGCTGATAAGGCTGATATGCACCCATGTATGATAAGGCTAGAACGTTTATTTTTATTTTATTCTGATATGCTGTGGGTAACTGACTTCGATGTTTAAATCTTGCATTGCCATCTCAATTGACACTTTTGCCTCTTTGCCAGTCTTCAATGTTTGGTCAAGAATTGTTACAATCCTAATGATCTCGCCATCTGATGCTACTGTATGGCTTCGGGTGGTTATTAAATTATAAAATATAGTCAGTAGGTGAGATCGAGTTTTGAAACACGACACTAACACATTATGATCCTCATAAGTTAAGATCAACCTGTTATGTCGATTTGTTTTAAAGCAAAAGTTCGTCGCTTCAGGAGGACCTTATTATTTCGATCTTGTCATGAATATATAAAGCCACCAACTTAAAGCAAGAAAATACAATAAATATAGAAAACTCAAAAATTTTGTAAGAAAAAATTACCTCACAAATGCAACTCCTCTGGTCAACTAAGTTTGCAGCTAAATAAAAAATCTTGGTTTTCAGGTTTTACTTTGTTTGTCCTTAAAATGACAAATAGAACAAATTCCTAACATGCTGTAAAATAAGGTCCCACTGTGACACTGTGAAATTAGGAAGTACATATATACCCTTTGATGCAATGCTACTATATCTTTTTTTCTTTATAAGCAACCTTTGTTTCTGCACAATGAACAATGGCCGACTACAATTACCATAGTCTGTATAAATCCTAGGTTCTTTCAATTAGATGTCTATGATCACTCCATTTTCAGTATTTACATCAACCTATTTATATAAAAACCAGTTAACAACTCTAACACCCTAGACGTAAGAAGTCTAAAGATAACAGGTAATAACCAAACATAACATAGCACCTGTCGCCTTAGCTGCCTGAGAGTCCTCACCAGAAGCTCGGGGTTGCGGTGGATCACCAAGCTACATTCACGAAGATTTATGTTGATTATCATCCACTATCATTCCTTTTAAGTGTACATATATCATAAAACGTCGACTTTTCCTAGTAAGTGATTGTCATAACAAAACATGTGTCAGTTATATATAACGATATATAAAAAAATTACGTAAGAGGTTTCAGTAAAGGATGTACATGAGGGGTATTTGAGCCATTAGACCCTTTTTCAGGTGAAGTTGGTTCCACGCCATGAGATGACTCTCGATTGCCAAGACAGAAAAACATCAAGTAATCTTGAGGCTCGTATACATTTTCAAGCCCTACTTCTACTAAAGCCTTGTAGATCACTTCATACATCATTTGCATTGTCTTATTCTGTTAGACGTTATTGAAATGAGCATTTTCTTTATGCTTAATTAATTTCGTTAAGTATAGAGACTCAAAATGAATGTACCTGCCAAAAAAGAATCCATTGAACCGGCGTACTTGTAGGACTACCTTCCGGCCACATTGGAATCACAATATATGCCGCAAATCTCTCATTGGCTCTGATTTTATTCGCAATTTTTAGCGCAATTTCCATTGGTATTAAATTGTTTGCACCTGCAAAGACGAATGCATTTCTTACCCAAAGTTTTGTGATGACTCCAGTTAAATGAAGAACCAAGAAAGTATTGATTTTCGATATAGATATAATGCTGAGCAGCACGAATTGCCTTCACATACGCGGTATGTATGCTCATGTCTATGAGCACATTCTTCCCGCATACCAAGTTCTGTGGCAATGTGACAAAATATTAAGAATTTATTTCTGGCATACAACTATAAAACTTTGAGGATAATAGCCATACCTTGCTTGTGGCTTCCTTGGGGTCTTTGGGAAAACCTTTAACAGAGTTGGAGTCAATTGAATGGAACACCTATACAGTTTTTAATAACAGTGATCAACTATGTTCAAAATGTAGAAAAAAATATAAGATTTAAGAGTTTCTCAACAATAAACATACCTAAACATGCCAACCTTCAGGATCTTGTTCACTTGTGCAATGAGCCTCATCGATTCCTAATATGTCAGGAATCCTTTCTAATTTTAGTAACGAATCATCAACAGTTTTCTTCATCTTTTACACATCATAAGCTGCTGGACCTTCGATTCGACTGTGCAAATCATGTCATGGTTCTCTAGGTAAACCAGTAGTGGACCCTTTTATAAAGAAAAAAAACAACATTGAGAAAGGATGACATGGGAAGTGAAACCATTATATCAACATTGTAATTAAAGACGAAAAGCAATAGGATACGAGTGAAGTGCTTACTGTGTAATTAGGTTGGTGAAAGTCATCTTTGTGCAAAGTTTGTAATGTGCTGAAAAGGGGATGCGACGGAGTATCGTAACGACCACCACACAGATTGAGACCTCCAACAAATGCCATAATCTGTCTAATTGCTATCATCAACATCCACTATAACAGTTTTCTGATGATGTGTAAAGATTGTTTCAGTCTCCTGCAACCCAAATTCAGTCTCCCATGAATATGCGAAATATATAAACTTAAGGAATATAATTATTTGTAAACACAAATGTTTCCTATTACCCAACCCCAACCATTACCCATTTATCATGCCAAGATGCTTATGGGGCTCCAACCCTTTTGACCTGTTAACTAATCATCCATTTTTCCAACTTTAAAGTTCACTGAACTATATTTGTCATTGAATCCATCATTGTCAAGTAATTTTTGATATTATTGTTATTTTTTCTTTTGGAAAAACAAAATTTTCATTTCAACCAACCTCAACCCTTTTTAACATGCCAAAGTGCTTAAATGTAAGTACACATTACCAACCTCTATTAAGTGACCCGTAGCGAGTAGTACCTCTTATAGGTACATCAACACTAACTGAACGCATCTCTGGTATGGCTGGAACATAAAAAAAATTAATATATCACCAAAAGGTAATGTAACAAACGTATTTTTCTTTCCTTATCATGTTGACATGTTACTAACCCTGATTGGGTGACTGATTGCAGGCAGTACCTGTTGTAGGCAGAGTAGCACTCGCTAAATATGTCCCTCGTACACCTGCAACATATGCCAACAACAGGTGGCACAATAAATGAATATTGTTTTCAATACGCTGAAACTTGTGAATCATGTTACTCGTTTGTGTACGGCGCCGCCAGTTAGTACGGTTGGGTAAGCAATTCATGGTAACAATAAACATGGTCATGTAATCATGCATCATGGTAACGAAATAATAGAAACTTGTCGACCGATTTGTTTTTTTAAGGCAGGAAACAATATTAATTGGTCTTGAAATGATATATATGTCGGGAAGGTGAGAATAATCAAACCTGATTGTATTTAGCATGACGTTTTGACCTACATGGTACTCCAATGTGCTCTGCATGAAATTCATTTGTTCTTGATGCCAGACCATATCAATTGTAAAACCCTAAAATCTCAAATCGCGTGAAATGACAATTTTGCCCTCCAACTTAAAATTTCACCAACTCGGAAAATACGTCGACACTAATTAACAAGTTATATGATTAATAACATTTATACATTATGAGAATAAATACACTTATGTTATAAATTAAAAGACTTGAATAATTAAAGTATATGTAACTTTAAACCTTACACATTGTACACAATTAATCTAGACTTGGAATGAGACTAAATACATGTTGGAATAGATAACTTTGGAAGTTTGAGAAATTGTCTTTCCCCCCCTTAATGTGGCCGGCCATATAGGCCCTAAAAATCCTCATCATATCAAATCTCATTAAACCTCATTATCTCATTCCATTTCAATTTCAAAACACCAACAAAACCCTAGTTTCTTTTCTCTCCTTTCTATTGGCGGCACATCATTATTTTGCACCATACAATCCGAATTTTGATCAAACAAAGGTGACCCTAGGAAGCTCTTGATCGTGGTAATCGTTGGTGAACGTGGTGAATTGGTTTGGTTCGATTATAAGCTTGGACGTGGGTGGTGATTTGTAGCCGTGGGGTTTGTAGGAGCCAAGGGAGGATTGGTTTGATTTTCGTGTTTTGATTCTTGTTCTTGTTTCGTACACGCTTCAAGGGTAACGTATCATCTTCTTAATCCACTCCTCCTTGTTCCTTTTATTCAATTCGTGGCTATCATGATGTCTAGGGCTTGTAATTTGTATAATGGTCACATAAAATCATAAGGTATCAAAAACATGAAATAATAAACACATGAAATGATAAACCTTGAATCTTTATCTATATGTAATCGAATGATTTGTGACTTATTAAACGAGTATAAAACTGAAAATGAGTCCTTATATATGTCGAATTATATGGGTGTTTATAAGGGTTTAATGTGCTTAAGAAAACTATACGTATATGGACTTGATAACGGATTTGATAACGGATGATTTATGAAATGGTTTGTCTTGATAAAGGGGCGTTAATTTCTGATCTTGGGAAGGTATGATTCGAAATAAAATGTTATCACATAAGGTATACATTAATCTTGTAATAATCGAGCTAGAATGGTTAAAAACGGATTCGTAATTATAATCTAAAAACTATGGTTTGTAATTCATGATTATATAAAGTTAAGGGGTTGTTTGGTAAATTATGAAACTTAATGGATTAACATGTTAAAATACTAACTAAATGGATTAAATGAGTAAAATGGGTAAACTTACTATATTTACACTTTTAACCCTATACTTTGCTATATTGACATTTTAAACCCTAAACTTTTGTAACTTGTCATAAATGATCTTTAAAGCATTATAATACTCATTTTCTATTATAACTTGAGATAAGTAACTAAACTTACTATATATGGAAACTTACTATATGTGGAAACCTGCTATTTATGGAAACCTGCTATTTTTAGAAAGTTACTAATTATGGAAATCTGCTAATTCTGGAAAGTTACTAAAAATAGAAACCTGCCTAAAATAGAAAGTTTCCTAAAATAGAAAGTTACTTAAAATGGAAAGATTACTAAAACGGGAAACTTGCTAAAAATGGAAAGCCGTCTTAAAACAAGTGTTTCGGATTCTTATAGAGCGTTATCTAATTCATATAGGTTCTGGGCGGCGTGATTGATCTCACTTTTGACTTTACTTCTTTGTTTGCTTGCTTCGAATAAGGTACAGATATTCTAACCTTTCTTATAAGGTTTCTCATGACCTCGTCGTATCTTGATTTCTTGCTACTTGCTTATTGATCATTTCTTTTGATATTGACCTTGCTATTGAATCCTCTGCCATTGAACTATTATTACTGAACTGTTGACATTAAACTGTTGCTATGAACCTCTTTGTGACCTAATGACATTGAGCCCTTGATTTATTAACTCATTCACTGTATACTGGACTATATTGATCTGTCAGTTGATACCCGAGCTGTAACTAGTCATGGGGGTTCCATGTCCGTGTCATTGATGCACCAATGGCATGACTTTAGTGTGGTTGAGTGATGTTCCACACCGTCCCTATACTGTATTGATTATGCGCGCTTCACTGTTATTGTTATGGCCACTAATATTTCTGCAGGGGCGTATGGATGCATCCTAGATCTGTACTGTACTGTTACTGTTACTGTTATATATGCTAGTGATGTGGTGAGTGTGTGCATTACACCCCCTCACGTACTGGGAGCTGATCACTCCACTTGATATTGAGGTCTCCCCTCTTTTTGGATTGGCATTCCGAGGTCACCCCTCCGAATGGACTGTTATTACTGGATACTGACTGTTTACTGATATTGTATTACTGTACTGAACTGTAGGCTTGTGGTTGATACTGACTCCCTTTCTTTTCCTTTCATTTCTATGCTTATACTGATTTACTGCTCATATTATAAACTGCTACTGTCTCATATCTGAACTTCAAATTCCTTTATACCATTATTTTACTGTTATATCTGTTCACTGAGCTTTTTAAGCTCAGCCGCATTTCTTTTCCTGCGGCAGGTTATTAAGCTAGGAGCTGGGGCTTATCTTGGGGATTGAGAGTAGGATGCTTTTGAGGATTTGCTTTAGTTATTCTAGACATTGATTACCATTATTTTTATGATTTGGAGACTTAGACTTTGTATCGTTTCATTTCCTTTGGGACATCTTTTGGAACTTTGTATTGATCAAGTCGTGTTGACTTGTTACTCTTTTGATTATTGTTATAAGACTTCCGCTTGCATGGTTTATATGTATTGTTCTGATTTGACTCCATAAATGTGATACTTCTACCCTTATCGGGTTGGGGTGTTACAATTATGGTATCAGAGCCCAGGTTTACGACTTGTAGTCAGGACCTGTGACATATGGACCCTAAGCGTTACCCGTAGAGCTTAAGTTTTGATTTGGTGAGGTTTGGGTAGAATTCTAGGTTCATTATCGTCATTTTCCGTTCATGCTCTTCATCCTTTTTCCTAACTTTTGCTAATCGTTTTGTGAACTCTTCAGATGGTCCAAACTCGTAGAAATGGTGACGACAATGGGGATGGAAATCCTAACTTCGAAGCTATGATCGCTCGTGCCTTAGCCACTGCTATGCCCGGAATAGTGGCTGCCATCACTGAGAATGTTAGGAATGGTGCTAGTTCGTCTGGTGGGGGAAATGGTGGGGACAATGGTGGAGGTGCTAACCAACCCACACCTATTCATGTTTGGATAGAGCGCTTTAACAAGCTTAAGCCTCTTCCTTTTCGTTCAGCAGCTTCCACTAATGAGGCGGAGGATTGGATTACACATGTGGAGAAACTCTTTAATGTACTGGGTTGTGGGGATGAAGTAAAAACCCGGCTTGCCACTTTTAAGTTTGAGGGTGATGCCTTGAACTGGTGGAAAGCCTATATCTTGACCAGGGAAGATAACTTCGTTGACACTTGCGCTTGGGCTACTTTCAGAGAGATCTTCTATAAGCAGTACTTCCCCGAATCGGAACAGCAGCGGTACGAGAGAGAGTATGAGATCATTCATCAGCTAGAGAAAGAGAATTCTCATGAGTACATGCAGCGATTCATGAGGATGGTGGGTTTTGTGGGTGCTGTAGTTGCTGGGGATGCGCGTCGACAGGCTAGGAAGTTTAAGTGGGGACTTAAGAAGTGGGTGCTTGATAGGATGATCAATCATCAGTATACGGAGGTAGCGGCTGTTGCGGATGATGCCCGCAACATTGAGTTGTTACATGAGGAGCAGGGATACAATAAGCGTAACAGAGATGGAGACCGTATTAATACTCGGGGTCGTCAGGATTACAGTTCAGATCAGAGGGGTCGCCAGGACCAGGTTCAGAGTGTTAGAGGTCGTTATGACCGTGGTTATGATTCGAGGCAGCAGGGTACTCAGAGGAGATTTGATAGGTCAGGTGATGATCGTAGGGGTCAGAGTGGCAGCTTTCAGAGACAGCAGCGGGATCAGTCATCTCGTAGCACTTATCAGGATCGTTCAGCGGCAGCTTCTTCACAGAGGAGGACTTCTGAGGTGCTACCTCCTCCTCCAAAGTGTGTTACTTGTGGCAAGACACATCCAGGCGTTTGCCATATGATTTCCGGGGCTTGTTACCGTTGTGGGTCGACTGACCACAGGGTGAAGGATTGTACTAAGAAGACATCGACTACTCCAGCAAACTACATCAAACCACCTCCCACCACTGGACGTGTGTATTCAGTTACTCGAGATCAGGCAGACAAGGCGTCAGGTACTATTACTGGTACCATTTATTTTGGTGATTCTACTGCTTTTGTTTTGTTTGATACTGGCGCGACACATTCTATTGTATCGGTAAACTTTGCTAAGAAACTCAAATTACCTCCAACACCACTATTGAATCCTCTATCTATATCGACCCCTATGAAAAGTCATGTGCTCATTAATCACGAGTATGTGGACTGTCCTCTACGTTTCGATGATGGTATCCGTTTGGCAAATCTTCTTCCTTTGGATATGTCTGATTTTGATATTATATTGGGTATGGACTGGTTGGCCTTGCATAAGGCTACTATTGATTGTCATGCTCGTAATGTTATCTTTGGTAATGTTCATCGTCCTGATTTTGTATACCATGGTGCTCAACCATTAAAGTCGGTTAAGATTATCTCGGCTATGAAAGCCCGTACTCTTATTTCTCATGGTTGCCTTGGTTTTCTGGCATCCATCAAAGATACTTCTTCAGAAGTTCCGACTATTGAAAGTCTTTCTGTTGTGCGCGAATTTGCTGACGTTTTCCCTAATGAACTTCCTGGCATTCCTCCGGCTAGGGAAGTTGAATTTGGCATTGATTTGATTCCTGGTGCTGAACCTATATCCAAAGCTCCTTATCGTATGGCGCCGATTGAACTGAAGGAGTTGAAAGAGCAGTTGCAAGAACTTTTGGAGAACGGCTTTATTAGACCCAGCGTTTCACCTTGGGGTGCACCGGTATTGTTTGTTAAGAAGAAAGATGGGAGTATGAGATTGTGCATCGACTACCGTGAGCTGAACCGTATTACTATCCGTAACCGTTACCCTCTTCCTCGCATCGACGATTTGTTTGACCAATTGCAGGGCGCCAAATTCTTCTCTAAGATTGATTTGAGGTCTGGTTATCATCAATTACGTGTGAAGGAACAAGATGTTCCTAAGACCGCGTTTCGTACTCGCTATGGCCATTATGAGTTTCTGGTTATGCCATTTGGTTTGACTAACGCGCCTGCCGTCTTTATGGATCTTATGAACCGTGTTTTCCACGAGTACCTTGATAAATTTGTAATCGTCTTCATCGATGACATCCTTGTGTATTCTAAGAGTGAGGCCGAGCACGAGCAGCATCTTCGTATCGTATTGGAGATTCTTCGACAGCAGAAGTTGTATGCGAAGTTTTCTAAGTGTGAATTTTGGCTGAGCCAAGTTGCTTTTCTTGGTCACGTTGTGTCTGCTGATGGTATCAAGATGGACACATCTAAGGTAGAGGCTATCACAAAATGGCCGAGACCTACTACTGTGACGGAGATTAGGAGTTTTCTGGGGCTTGCTGGTTATTACCGTCGTTTTGTTGAGGGTTTCTCTAAATTGGCGTTACCGTTGACGCAATTGATGAGGAAAGGAGAAAAGTTTGAATGGACGGAGGAGCGTGAACAGAGTTTTGAGGAGTTGAAACGGAGGTTAGTTACTGCGCCTGTTTTGACACTTCCATCGGGTTCTGGAGGTTTTCAGATTTATAGTGACGCGTCGAAGAAAGGTTTGGGTTGTGTATTGATGCAGCACGGTAAGGTGATTGCCTATGCTTCGAGGCAATTGAAATCGTATGAGGAGAATTACCCTACGCATGATTTAGAGTTGGCTGCGGTTGTTTTTGCCTTAAAGATTTGGAGGCATTATTTGTATGGCGAATCGTGTGATATCTTTACTGACCATAAAAGTTTAAAGTATATATTCACACAAAAGGAGCTCAATATGAGACAGCGGAGATGGCTAGAGCTTCTTAAGGATTATGACACGAACATCCAGTATCATCCGGGTAAGGCTAATGTGGTTGCAGATGCACTAAGCCGAAAGTCGGGTATGATTGCTAGTTTGGAGATTGAACCCAGGGTTCTTCATGATCTTGAGCTTATGGATGTGGAATTATGTTTCCGGGGTTATGATGGTTATTGGGCTAGTATGAAGGTGGAGTCCAACATCATTTTGCGAATCAAGGAAGCTCAGAAGGATGACGGTGAGCTTTGGTCTATTGTTCAGAACATTGAGGAAGGGAAACCATCGGAGTTTCGGGTTGATAGTTTTGGCGTGGTATGGTTTGGTGATCGGCTTTGTGTTCCTAATGATCCTGATTTGCGTGAGACGGTGTTGTCTGAGGCTCACAGTTCTCCATTCACTATTCATCCGGGTTCTACTAAGATGTATCGAGATCTTAAGCAGCATTTCTGGTGGAGTGGTATGAAGCAGGATGTGGCTTTGTACGTTTCTAAGTGTATGACTTGTCAGCAGGTCAAGATAGAGCATCAGCGGGCTAGTGGTCTACTTCAGCCATTGGAGATTCCTACTTGGAAGTGGGAAGAGATTTCCATGGATTTTGTCACCGGTTTGCCTCTTACTCGTAAAAGACATGATGCGATTTGGGTGGTCGTTGATCGGCTAACCAAGTCTGCTCATTTCTTACCTATTCGTATGACTGATCGGGTTTGTAGACTGGCAGAGATTTTTCAGCAGGAGATTGTTCGACTTCATGGTACTCCCACATCGATTGTGTCAGATAGAGATCCTCGTTTCACGTCTCGTTTTTGGAAGAGTTTGCATAAGGCTTGGGGTACTCGCCTTAAGTTCAGTACGGCGTTTCATCCTCAGACGGATGGTCAGTCAGAGAGGACCATTCAGACATTGGAAGACATGTTGCGAGCATGTGCTTTGGAGTGGACCGGGAGTTGGGATGAGTATTTGTGCTTGGTGGAGTTTGCCTACAACAATAGTTGGCATGCTAGCATCAAGGCTGCACCTTATGAGCTTTTGTATGGAAGGAAATGTAGAGCACCTATTTGTTGGGACGAAGTAGGTGAGCGTTTGATTGAGGGGCCTGAGATTATTGAGATCACCAATGAGAAGGTGGCAGTTGCTAGGGAGAAGTTGAAGGAGGCTCGTACGCGGCAAAAGAGTTATGCAGATAAACATCGTCGTGATTTGGAGTTTCAGGTTGGTGATAGGGTATTTCTGAAAGTTTCGCCGTTCCGTGGTGTTAAACGTTTTGGTATTAAAGGGAAGCTTAGTCCTCGTTTTATTGGGCCGTTTGAGATTCTCGAGCGCATTGGAGAGGTTTCTTATCGTTTGGCTCTTCCGCCGCAGTTATCGCATGTGCACGACGTTTTTCATGTATCTCTTTTGAGGGGATACAACTATCATCCTTTGCATGTCGCTTCATATCCATTTGATCAGATTCAGCCTGATATGTCTCTTTCGGAGGAACCCGAAGCTATTTTGGATCGGCAAGATCGAGTCATGAGAAACAAAGTTATTCCGCTTGTTAAGATCCTTTGGAAAAACCACCCAGAGCGTGAAGCTACCTGGGAGACCGAGGAATCTATGCGAGCTAGTTATCCGCATTTCTTTTCATCATCGGGTATGTCTTCGTTTATCGTTTCGTTTCCTTTTCAATTTTCGAGGACGAAAATTTTCTTTTTAGAGGGGAAGAGTTGTAAAACCCTAAAATCTCAAATCGCGTGAAATGACAATTTTGCCCTCCAACTTAAAATTTCACCAACTCGGAAAATACGTCGACACTAATTAACAAGTTATATGATTAATAACATTTATACATTATGAGAATAAATACACTTATGTTATAAATTAAAAGACTTGAATAATTAAAGTATATGTAACTTTAAACCTTACACATTGTACACAATTAATCTAGACTTGGAATGAGACTAAATACATGTTGGAATAGATAACTTTGGAAGTTTGAGAAATTGTCTTTCCCCCCCTTAATGTGGCCGGCCATATAGGCCCTAAAAATCCTCATCATATCAAATCTCATTAAACCTCATTATCTCATTCCATTTCAATTTCAAAACACCAACAAAACCCTAGTTTCTTTTCTCTCCTTTCTATTGGCGGCACATCATTATTTTGCACCATACAATCCGAATTTTGATCAAACAAAGGTGACCCTAGGAAGCTCTTGATCGTGGTAATCGTTGGTGAACGTGGTGAATTGGTTTGGTTCGATTATAAGCTTGGACGTGGGTGGTGATTTGTAGCCGTAGGGTTTGTAGGAGCCAAGGGAGGATTGGTTTGATTTTCGTGTTTTGATTCTTGTTCTTGTTTCGTACACGCTTCAAGGGTAACGTATCATCTTCTTAATCCACTCCTCCTTGTTCCTTTTATTCAATTCGTGGCTATCATGATGTCTAGGGCTTGTAATTTGTATAATGGTCACATAAAATCATAAGGTATCAAAAACATGAAATAATAAACACATGAAATGATAAACCTTGAATCTTTATCTATATGTAATCGAATGATTTGTGACTTATTAAACGAGTATAAAACTGAAAATGAGTCCTTATATATGTCGAATTATATGGGTGTTTATAAGGGTTTAATGTGCTTAAGAAAACTATACGTATATGGACTTGATAACGGATTTGATAACGGATGATTTATGAAATGGTTTGTCTTGATAAAGGGGCGTTAATTTCTGATCTTGGGAAGGTATGATTCGAAATAAAATGTTATCACATAAGGTATACATTAATCTTGTAATAATCGAGCTAGAATGGTTAAAAACGGATTCGTAATTATAATCTAAAAACTATGGTTTGTAATTCATGATTATATAAAGTTAAGGGGTTGTTTGGTAAATTATGAAACTTAATGGATTAACATGTTAAAATACTAACTAAATGGATTAAATGAGTAAAATGGGTAAACTTACTATATTTACACTTTTAACCCTATACTTTGCTATATTGACATTTTAAACCCTAAACTTTTGTAACTTGTCATAAATGATCTTTAAAGCATTATAATACTCATTTTCTATTATAACTTGAGATAAGTAACTAAACTTACTATATATGGAAACTTACTATATGTGGAAACCTGCTATTTATGGAAACCTGCTATTTTTAGAAAGTTACTAATTATGGAAATCTGCTAATTCTGGAAAGTTACTAAAAATAGAAACCTGCCTAAAATAGAAAGTTTCCTAAAATAGAAAGTTACTTAAAATGGAAAGATTACTAAAACGGGAAACTTGCTAAAAATGGAAAGCCGTCTTAAAACAAGTGTTTCGGATTCTTATAGAGCGTTATCTAATTCATATAGGTTCTGGGCGGCGTGATTGATCTCACTTTTGACTTTACTTCTTTGTTTGCTTGCTTCGAATAAGGTACAGATATTCTAACCTTTCTTATAAGGTTTCTCATGACCTCGTCGTATCTTGATTTCTTGCTACTTGCTTATTGATCATTTCTTTTGATATTGACCTTGCTATTGAATCCTCTGCCATTGAACTATTATTACTGAACTGTTGACATTAAACTGTTGCTATGAACCTCTTTGTGACCTAATGACATTGAGCCCTTGATTTATTAACTCATTCACTGTATACTGGACTATATTGATCTGTCAGTTGATACCCGAGCTGTAACTAGTCATGGGGGTTCTATGTCCGTGTCATTGATGCACCAATGGCATGACTTTAGTGTGGTTGAGTGATGTTCCACACCGTCCCTATACTGTATTGATTATGCGCGCTTCACTGTTATTGTTATGGCCACTAATATTTCTGCAGGGGCGTATGGATGCATCCTAGATCTGTACTGTACTGTTACTGTTACTGTTATATATGCTAGTGATGTGGTGAGTGTGTGCATTACACCCCCTCACGTACTGGGAGCTGATCACTCCACTTGATATTGAGGTCTCCCCTCTTTTTGGATTGGCATTCCGAGGTCACCCCTCCGAATGGACTGTTATTACTGGATACTGACTGTTTACTGATATTGTATTACTGTACTGAACTGTAGGCTTGTGGTTGATACTGACTCCCTTTCTTTTCCTTTCATTTCTATGCTTATACTGATTTACTGCTCATATTATAAACTGCTACTGTCTCATATCTGAACTTCAAATTCCTTTATACCATTATTTTACTGTTATATCTGTTCACTGAGCTTTTTAAGCTCAGCCGCATTTCTTTTCCTGCGGCAGGTTATTAAGCTAGGAGCTGGGGCTTATCTTGGGGATTGAGAGTAGGATGCTTTTGAGGATTTGCTTTAGTTATTCTAGACATTGATTACCATTATTTTTATGATTTGGAGACTTAGACTTTGTATCGTTTCATTTCCTTTGGGACATCTTTTGGAACTTTGTATTGATCAAGTCGTGTTGACTTGTTACTCTTTTGATTATTGTTATAAGACTTCCGCTTGCATGGTTTATATGTATTGTTCTGATTTGACTCCATAAATGTGATACTTCTACCCTTATCGGGTTGGGGTGTTACATCAATACACAAGCCATTTATGATATCCCATTCTCATCTAGACTCTGCTGTTCGAGATCTTATTGTTCATGTTCAAGCATCCACTCATCGTCAAATTGGGTTGCTTATTCTTGGCATTCAACATAGGATTGTAGCAGCTGATCGAGTCTCAAGCTGAAACCACTTTTAAGAAATTTAACCCAAGTTTATCTCCTGTTACCAACACCCTCATCGTAGATGTTACCTGTATACACCGCCGACATCTGTAAGGCATCTCCACAACTCATTTCCATATTTTGATGATTTAATATTAGAATTGAGTTGTACACTTGGGTGTGCCTTATAATAATTTTCAATTGTCGATCAAACATGACAATTTTTACCAATTTATATACTAATATCATTATATGTTTATTAGGGTAATGTTATATGAATTTTTACCAATTCATATTTTGATGATTTAATATTAGAATTGAGTTGTACACTTGGGTGTGCCTTATAATAATTTTCAATTGTCGATCAAACATGACAATTTTTACCAATTTATATACTGATATCAGTATATGTTTATTAGGGTAATGTTATATGACATTTATCTCAAACTGGCCAAACCAGAAAAATCAAGATAATTAGCATAACTGGAAACAAATCAAACTGAATGAAAGTACCGAAAGTATATTTCTAATGCCAAAAAACCACGTAAATCAGTTTACTCAAGAAATAGATTATTATTGAAATAACTAATTTTTGTAATCATAATTAACACGTTAAGTTTAACAAATAAGGTTTAAAGGCTTTAGGAAAATACTGTTTCAAGCAAACCCGAACCATGACTCATCCTGTGCGTTTTGCCACCTCTAATATATATACATGATTATGATTATTTTGATACATACATCTAGAGAAAGTCTATAAGTTCCATATTTGAAATCCCAATACATAGTACTGATTATGTACAACTTTTATAAGCTAAGAACCTACAGGCACCAAAGTTTTACCATCAGTTTAATATGTATCAAATTCATTATTTATATATGTTAAAATATTAGGTTAAGACGGGCACATATCATGAGTTATCTCATTAGTGTCTTCGTTTCCCTTTAAATCATAACCTAAAACCAAGTAATGAAAACCATCATACTTAGTTGTGATTAAAAATTGGTAGTAAACAAATTTGATATCACATTTAAAAAACAAATTATAAATAGATGTAATACCAAGAAGCAAATAGCTGACATATTATAAATAGCTGACAGTTCAAACTACAGAGCATAGCAATGTTACTCTAACAATATCTAAATACATCTAATGCAAATAAAGAGTGTATCAACAGACTTCCATCATAAGTTACGTAAAGTCATTCTAGTGACTCATTAGTTTGACATGTCGTTTGGACATGGTTGTTTGTTTGGTACCTGCTACTCATATTAAGAAAATTCTGAGTTGTGTGGTGGCTTCAATGATTATAATCACAAGTACAATGTTATGGGCACTTGGATTAATTTTGATCATGTGGCAGAATTTTGCACATAGCTCGAAAGCATCTGAACCATCATAGGTATCATGAAGGTCCATGGTAACACCTCCAGTCTCTACGTTGATGTCGTATGCCAAAATTTTGAAGAAGTGGGAACTGAAATTTTGTTTACCAGGTCCGTGAATAACATGTAAGTCATGAAACAAGCCACGAACATGAATCCAAACATGCCGACAAAGAATAACATCACGGCAGCATGAACCAATAAGAAATCATATGCAGTTTAACAAACAGCAACTTACAATACACATAGTAACTCGCGTAAGAACCTCTAGATAAGAATGTCAACCTACTCATGAAACTGTGATCTCTCAAACCCACGAAACAGTGAAAATCAAATCCCAACGTTCAGTAATAACACTTAAAGAATAAAAAAAACCCTATGGAGGGTTTACTTCCACAAATCAAACTCTAAAGATATATCAATATACGCACATGTAACGATCGTACCAGTTAATAAGATGTCAAATCAGGTAAACCAACTTGAAAGGCGTTTTAGGAACATGTACACGATCAAAAATAGCCTCGAATATAATAACACCACCGACCTAATGCTCGATCAATATATTAAATAGGCAAACCGATTTTGATGGCTTATTAATCAATTAAAAGCATGTTCGACCAATAGGAGTATAAAATAGCAGCCACAAGATTTGAAAAAAATATTAGTGCTATTGTGAATTAAGATAGATGTAGTAGACGACAAATAGCATGCATGAATATAAAATTAAGATTGATGCTATGATACCGAAGAAAAACCGATCAGATTATTCTTATGTTTATTCTTATGTTTAGGAATAATATAATAGGGTGTATTTATACAAAAAAAAATAGGTTAAAAATATATAAGGTATAATTATCTTGTAAGTAATATATATCATTTTTTTTAATTGTTATCTTCATAATATACATTCCTAAATTACAAATTGCAGGATTTTTTTAGCATCTCCTTATTTGTATTGATTTGAAAGTGTTAGGTCACTAGATTTACAACACAAGCTTACAAGAAAGAGATGAGGCGATTGAACAAGATCTAACACACACACACGCAATAATAAGAACGGTTTAGGCGTAGGAATATGTGAAAAGAAAACTTGAACAACCAACCTTCAAATGAAGGTTTACAAGAGTATTTATAGGAGGAAAGCTAGGGTAACACTCCTAGTTTCCATCCTTTCTTAAATGGGCTTGGGCCTAAGCTCATGGGCCTTCTACATAAGCTTAAGGCTAATAACAAACATAAAGGCCATAATAAAGCTAACTATTACATATTAATTACTAACACTTGATTATGGTTTAGGAGTGATTCCAACAATCTCCCCCTCAAGTGTTGGTGATGAACGGTGAAGGCGTTGATGTAATAGTAGCTCTGACGTCATCTGACATTCTTCTTTCTTGTGAGAAGAATTTCCTTGATTCGAACAATCTCTCCAGTGTAGAGAAATTGTCTTCTTTGAATGGTTATGCTTTGACGTCATCATTAACTTTGTTCTTGATCATTGTTCTTTGTGGTGAAAGTGATAGTATGTTGATGTTTGCATCAAGTCTGTCTCAGGTCTGCTTCGCTGCTCCAGTGTCTCCACGCCTTTCTTCAACATGCTCACACGCTCTTTGACGTTGGAATTCAATACTGATGAAGTTCTTTAAGTCTTTAACTTTGTAGATTCTTTGGTTTGACGAAGAATCATTCTGACTGTTGTGTTGCATCTGAATAGAACTTTCATTAGTGATGATGTTGGCGTGAGCATGAGAAGAATCTGCACGATCATCCCGCTCCGGAGCTTCCATAAGAGGAAAACATTTCAAACGGTTAGTAATAAGCGGATTCCGGCACTTACAAGTTTGAACTTCGAGAGAGTTAACAGCATAGTGTGAATACTCAACTCTAATTCTTACAAAGGCCGTTCCTGAACCGGAGTCCCACAAGTGAGATAACACGATGTACCGAAGTACACCTACGGTTCAGATGAGTCGCTGAGGTACACCGGAGCATCACCTCACGACTGTAGATCGTTTGAGACACACTCCGCGTAATCTACGGGGAGTTACCGAAGTGACCTGCTGTTAGGGCTGTTTGATGTTGACCCTGGCAGGAGTTTCCATTCAATCACTGAGGATCACAGATGTGAACCTCTCATAAATGTTCTCGATAGATTGCTAAGATCTGTGAAGGACTCGATATGAACCACTGATAATCTTATTTGGTGATCGTCAAGTGATAAAATGTCAAGTGTTCCTAAGAGATCTTTTGATGAATCTCGTGGCTCTAGACTCAATAGTGCGTTTTGGTTTTCCTGAGCGGAGACTAGGGAGAGGGTCTCCTTCTTCAATACCAGCGATCTCTAAGAGAAAGCCAATAGTTTACGTAGGGTTCCCTGTGAGAATGAAACAAGCTTCTATTGAGAGAAACTTGAGTGGCTAAGAAGGTTTAGTGCATGCGTCACTGGGTCCATGACGACTTTTAATCTTCAATACCGGTGTCACTAAGTGACAACCAGTAGCATATGAATTGAACCCGGTGTCTGCCCTAAGTTGAATAATCTGGAGGGCTATTTCTTTTCACCCTTTTCTTTGCATTTCTTTTTGATTCTTCAACTCCTTCTTTCTCCGATTCTCATTTTCTCCTTTTTTTATAATCGTACCTAAGGACTTCTAAGTACTAACTATTTGTGATGTCCTTGGGTAGATCCCTCCGGCTCTGGCGGATCATAGGATGGTTATTCCTAACCTTAGTCACCTTATAACTCCATGACTAACCTATGTTGCCATTAAAACCACTGTTTGTGAAAAATCTCTCAAAGGGTTTGTAAATGAAAAACATGTTTGAACCACTGTGAGAGATAGGATTTTGCATAAATACTCCCCCTCCACATATGCTTAAGAGTTTTAATGGTTTAAATGCACAGTGAGGAAAGAGCGCGCACATTTTGAATTGATCCACTGGAGATAGACAATCCCCCGCGAGACACGGTTACGTTGCATAGTTAAAGAGTTACATTGTCAGCTTTTAGGTGACAACTAGCTCTAATAACTACCTTGAAGGTGTAGACAAACCTCGAAAGGTTGTCATACCCGTCAGAGTTCATGTCTACCAAGAGTGTCTCGAATGGTACTTTCTACTTGGACAAGTCCTTTGCGAGACACGTTTACATTACTAGCGAACTAGCTTGAAATTATTACCCGTCCAGGACAAGTCTTTTCGAGTTACTAACAGTTTAGTACTGTCAATTCGTTGGTTAAGTCTGAAGTACACAGATTCATTTGCATTTTGCACAACATATTTCTTATCACACAATTTTCTCCCCCTCAAAAATGGCATATAAAATGTTATTTTTGAAATGTTGACAATAAATATGACCATTTCGAGTGTTGCGGGAAGATGACCACTATGAACAATTTGTGAACAAAGTTTTAACGCAAATACTCCCCCTCAACAAGTGATATAAACGGTTGAGGTTTTGAAAATCATATGGGGAAGTACTTGTCCTTTTGAGCAAAACCTTGAAAAGTGAAAGGTTTGATAGGTTTTACTCAAAAGTAAGAAGCTTTCGCTTCTTTTATAAGGATTGTGGCACTGTAGCGTACCACAGGGTCCGTTCTTGTAAATTACGGGTTGTACACTGTTATGTGTGCACAAGCCATAGACATAGTTAATCACACATCCAAAATTATATGAAAGAAACAATTCAAGGAGTACCAGGAAGTGCAGTGATGTTCCCAGGAGTGCGCACAGGGCGTTGAAAGCCGGTTATGTTAATCCTGGGTCGACCACCAACATAGCTCTCCAATCGTCTGAACTGATCCCTTCTGAACAACCGTTCATCAATCATGGTGATGATCCTTCTCACATTCCTCCGATCCTGAGAATTCCATCGCTTAGGGTTCCCAATGTTTTCACGTATATCTTTCAATCGATAAGCTAGTCCGTCCCTAACCATCTTCAGAGTATGATCTCCAAATTTGTGAAGCTCATTACACGCCATCAAGCAATTGCGATGAAGTTCACTGCGATAAACGACACCAAACGGTTTGCTGATGAGCGTTAATTGTGATAGCTGGTTGATATCGGGAAGATCAAACTGTGGTGGAGTGAAGTTGACACGTGTCTGATATGATTCAACGGCTAGCTGAAGATCTTCAACACGTTCTTTTATGACTATGCGTCTGATGAAAATGAGCAGTGACTTGATGAATTCTCGTTGTATTTCGGTTGAAAATTGTCTCATGCGACCCTGTACTTTGGCAAGGTACATGTCTTCAATATCGTTGAGAGACAAATTCTCAAAGTCAGCTTCACAGAATGCATAATCCCTTTCATCCTGTCTTTTGACCACAATCTTCTTGAGAAAGGTGTAGTCCCATTTGGATGAAAGACCAACATGTTGGATGGCAACGATGTCTTTAGTACTAAACACTGCATGTTGTGACTTCTGAACCTGACAGCTTCTGTAGTAGATTCGTCGGCGTTCTGGCCAGTGATGAATCCCATACAATGCATCTCGGTCGTATGCTTCCACCGTGTTGGAGAACAAGTGATTGGCACGTTCCTCAATGGCAATGCAGTTTTAGTAGATAACTGCAGGGAATGGAAGTGTCAAGGATGTAGCATATTTCCTTGAACTATCGCCACTATGGAGAAGAAATTCCAGGTCTCTGTTGAAGAAATATCGGAAGGGAATCCGTGGTTCATCTGGTTGGCCAATGGTCGGTAGAGGTTTGGTCCAATCGGTGTAGTATGGTGTCACAATTCTCAATTTCCGGTCATTTCTCAAACTCCATATTCATCATTTCATATCAATTTATTCATGAATTTGCATTTCACATTAAACGCGTGAATTTTATATTAAATAAACGTTATCGCGTGAGTTATTATTTTGAACATTTAATCCGCTACTTCCAAAAATGATCCCGATATATTTTATACTTATGTTTAGTTTATAAAAACTATATTTTGAGTTTACCTAGTGTTTTAAATTTATTTGGTATATAAATCGTTAAGTTTATATTATTACGACGCTTTTCTTAAAAACTACACGATAATTATATTATCACTCAAATTATGCAAGAAATATATTTTTACAATTTTTATGATCTTAATATAATTTACTTTGGTCAATTAAAATTTATTTTAACTAAAACTACTATAGTTTCACAAATGTATACAAGTTACCATTTATCTCAAATACACTTACATTCTGACTTACACATTTTAATACATATACATAATAAAAAAAAAAAAAAAAGATATTTTGTGAGACACTCCCCCCTAAAATCCGGCCAAGGGGGGGGGGGGAATGAGTCACCTAAGTTGGAAAATTTATTACAAGTGTAGACTACACTCAACATTCATTCATTTTCATTCAACAAATAATTCAAGTTAGAAAATCTTTCTTCTCTCTTGGTTCTTCTCTTCCAAAACCGGCCATACAAGGGAGTACAAAGAAATCATCAAAGTTTTTCCATTTTCAAGTTAAAACAATCTAGATTACACTCTTGTTTAGGTTTTGAAATAAAAACCTAGAGTGTTTAGGCTAACCTTGTTCTTTGCACCTCATCATAATAGCTTGTAAGCATGTTTCTATCATTTTTCATCTTTTCCTATCATTACATATGTATTTTATCATTTTCATAGCAAACATGCAAGACTTGTGTTGTTTATACCATTTTTACCATGATTTTTAGTGTTATATATATAAGGTCATCCTATAATTATCCCCTTGGTATATGTTGGTCTTGATGATGTTTAGGAACCCATGACACCCTAAGAAGGTGTATGGTAGGATTAGATTAGCTTTGGAGTTGATTTGAAGGGATTGGAATAGGTTTAGTTCGAGAAAAACTATTTTCGATAAGTATAAAAAGTGTTCTGTCCTTGTTTTATTTTTCTGGAAAATCCGACAGTAGGCACGAAATTTTGACCTTGATATTTAGAAAATATACTTTAAAACGAATCCGTGGCCGCTTGAACGGATTAAAACGGAGTTATAACGAAGAAGTTATGACTTTTTAAAGTTTGACGACGAAATATATATTTTTCTGAAATTTCAGCAAAGAGTTTTTGTTTTGTACGAATCAAAAACGAGCCTTAAGCTTTACAAATTATTTCGACTTATCAAAAATCTATTAGTATACTTTGATACGAAGCTAAGGACATATAATACGTAGAAAACGGATTTGAAACGACAAAGATATACACGTTTTCACAAAATTGCCGTATCTATTATTTTTAGAAAAACTATATTATTTTTACGAGATAAGTGTTACGGTAACTAAAACGACCATGTTGGAGGCTGTTTTTAACTATGATGTGGAACTTTTTGTAACGAGATGTTTTCTAATAAAATTAAGATCATCAAGCATATTTTTCAAAACGACCAACCGTTTGTATAGCGGAGTTTTAATAAATTAATTACGGTTGCTCAAACTTTGCCGAAACTCACTTTTTACACAACACTTGGACAAAATCACCATCTTTAACCCTTATTATCTTTATGTTCGAGACCTTTATGTCGAAAACTCATGAACTAAAACTTCTAGATTTTGATACAAACTTTCCAAAACCGTCGAGTTCGTTTCCTAACGTTCGACGTACACTATTTTACGACTAGTTTTTCGAAGCCATTTTTGTCACTTTCACGAAATTTCCGACGACATTATTTTACGACGAAAAGTGAAAATTTCACAATAAATCATTACGAAACTATTGTAGGATGACATTTTGACGTAAATACTTGTAAAGTAATTTAAGAATGGTCAAGACGTCAAAAGAGTATTTTTCGACGATAAGTATTATTTTCAAAACTCACAAATGGTATAAGTAACATACGAAATGCATGCCTAACATTACATCATAACTCATTACATATCATAACATTCATTCTAGGTCGCGGATAGTTTCCGAGTCTCACTTTCGTGCACTTCATTTTGTTAGCATATCAATCACACCAGGTGAGTTTCATAGCCCCTACTTTTATACATTTTCAATTGCTTTTGGGGGAGATACATGCTCAAACTATTTTCATTTACTTTCACAAGTACTCTAAACTCTTACATACTACTGTGAGTTCATACCCCGCTTTTACTCGTTTAAATTCTTACAAACTATTTGGGGGAGATACATGCTTAAATACTTGTTTCACTCTTGCGAATACTCAAACCATTTATACAATTGTGTTACAATATACTTCTTATACACTTTGGACATTATGTGTGGTTTATTGCGATATGTGCCTTAATGTGCTAAACTAGTTTTCAATTATGCATCAACATACAAACTTTAGCAACTGGTTAACTCCTGCGGGAGCCGGCGGAGAGGTATTGATAGTACTATCGGGCTGACGCCCCCACCCTTGTGTCCTTGATGACGTGACCTGGGGTGAATATAATCCGTTATTCAATGAAACACAACAAACAAGTTAGACTCGTCAAGAGGTTCAGTTGGCTGTGATTCTTTGCATTAAGTACATGTATATATCGTATGCACCTATGTCCTACTTACAAACAAGATTGACAATCCTATATTTTGGCAATGGGTTGTAAACACACAGGTTGCAAGTTTTGTATGGGCGGAACTTGGAACTGAGTGGATTTACAATGCCTTTGCTGCATAAACAATTTTTGAAAGGCTTTACATTTCATCACAAACTTATGAACTCACCAACCATTGTGTTGACACTTTTTAGCATGTTTATCTCAGGTCTTAAGGTGATAGCACTTCATGGAGCTTTTGGGTCGCATGGCATACATTGGAGTCTTGTGCTTTTAACAATTACCATTCGACATGTTTTGTAAACTTTTTATGTATTATCAAACCTTGTGATTTCTTGTGGTGTAAACATTAACTTATTTATCGAATGGTAAACTTTTCAAAACGTCTCATTATAGAGGTCGTTTTCTGTATCCATACTTTGTGCTATGACGTCATACCCCAATGACACTATCGTTCCGCTGCGATATTTTGGGGGTGTGACAGATTGGTATCAGAGCATCGGTTATAGAGAACTAGGTTGCATCATTGACCCTAGACTATAACCACATCATCATAGCATCTCATCATATCATTATAAGTGCACATTCTTTATACATGCGGACTTATGACTCAACACCAAACATCATATGAGTCGATTAGTCCAAGCATTGCATAGTTACTCCTAAATTATACATAGCCTGATCACCTATGTCTAATTCAGGAAGAATCATGCAATGAAGGGAGTAGTAGTCTCATATGTGTAAGCAATTCCGTAATCAAGCCAAATTTTTAAAAGATTTTCTTCAAACCACTTGTTTCCAGTTTGATCCGAGCGACAGTTCTTGTTTGATGAGTTGCAAAGATCGAGCTAGAAACAAGTCGTTACCTAAACCGATTTAGCTTAATCGTATGACAGTTCTTGTTTGATGAGTTGTGGGATTAAGTAAAAATCGGTTACCAAAAAGTCTTTTAAAAATTTTGCTTGAGGATGGGAAAGCTTGTCTCATCGAGCCTAATCATAAGAAAGCATGTATTTAGGACGGGAATTTCTCACGATAGCACGGGAACGTATCTTGTGGGACGAGTAACTCATATGCATGAGCATTGACATAATCATTTAGACCATACATGAGCATAAACTTTTAGAACCCTTGTCGCGTTTTGAGCCATAGTATCATTAATCGAATCACGAGGACGTGATTCCTCTGACATGGGAAGAATGTCACAATTCTCAATTTCCGGTCATTTCTCAAACTCCATATTCATCATTTCATATCAATTTATTCATGAATTTGCATTTCACATTAAACGCGTGAATTTTATATTAAATAAACGTTATCGCGTGAGTTATTATTTTGAACATTTAATCCGCTACTTCCAAAAATGATCCCGATATATTTTATACTTATGTTTAGTTTATATAAACTATATTTTGAGTTTACCTAGTGTTTTAAATTTATTTGGTATATAAATCGTTAAGTTTATATTATTACGACGCTTTTCTTAAAAACTACACGATAATTATATTATCACTCAAATTATGCAAGAAATATATTTTTACAATTTTTA
Source organism: Chrysanthemum seticuspe (assembly GCA_019973895.1). Classification (NCBI taxonomy): domain Eukaryota; kingdom Viridiplantae; phylum Streptophyta; class Magnoliopsida; order Asterales; family Asteraceae; genus Chrysanthemum; species Chrysanthemum seticuspe. Next base: position 216,121,912 of record BPTQ01000007.1, on the reverse strand, counting down.
TGATCTTAATATAATTTACTTTGGTCAATTAAAATTTATTTTAACTAAAACTACTATAGTTTCACAAATGTATACAAGTTACCATTTATCTCAAATACACTTACATTTTGACTTACACATTTTAATACATATACATAATAAAAAAAAAAAAAAAAAAGATATTTTGTGAGACACTCCCCCCTAAAATCCGGCCAAGGGGGGGGGGGGAATGAGTCACCTAAGTTGGAAAATTTATTACAAGTGTAGACTACACTCAACATTCATTCATTTTCATTCAACAAATAATTCAAGTTAGAAAATCTTTCTTCTCTCTTGGTTCTTCTCTTCCAAAACCGGCCATACAAGGGAGTACAAAGAAATCATCAAAGTTTTTCCATTTTCAAGTTAAAACAATCTAGATTACACTCTTGTTTAGGTTTTGAAATAAAAACCTAGAGTGTTTAGGCTAACCTTGTTCTTTGCACCTCATCATAATAGCTTGTAAGCATGTTTCTATCATTTTTCATCTTTTCCTATCATTACATATGTATTTTATCATTTTCATAGCAAACATGCAAGACTTGTGTTGTTTATACCATTTTTACCATGATTTTTAGTGTTATATATATAAGGTCATCCTATAATTATCCCCTTGGTATATGTTGGTCTTGATGATGTTTAGGAACCCATGACACCCTAAGAAGGTGTATGGTAGGATTAGATTAGCTTTGGAGTTGATTTGAAGGGATTGGAATAGGTTTAGTTCGAGAAAAACTATTTTCGATAAGTATAAAAAGTGTTCTGTCCTTGTTTTATTTTTCTGGAAAATCCGACAGTAGGCACGAAATTTTGACCTTGATATTTAGAAAATATACTTTAAAACGAATCCGTGGCCGCTTGAACGGATTAAAACGGAGTTATAACGAAGAAGTTATGACTTTTTAAAGTTTGACGACGAAATATATATTTTTCTGAAATTTCAGCAAAGAGTTTTTGTTTTGTACGAATCAAAAACGAGCCTTAAGCTTTACAAATTATTTCGACTTATCAAAAATCTATTAGTATACTTTGATACGAAGCTAAGGACATATAATACGTAGAAAACGGATTTGAAACGACAAAGATATACACGTTTTCACAAAATTGCCGTATCTATTATTTTTAGAAAAACTATATTATTTTTACGAGATAAGTGTTACGGTAACTAAAACGACCATGTTGGAGGCTGTTTTTAACTATGATGTGGAACTTTTTGTAACGAGATGTTTTCTAATAAAATTAAGATCATCAAGCATATTTTTCAAAACGACCAACCGTTTGTATAGCGGAGTTTTAATAAATTAATTACGGTTGCTCAAACTTTGCCGAAACTCACTTTTTACACAACACTTGGACAAAATCACCATCTTTAACCCTTATTATCTTTATGTTCGAGACCTTTATGTCGAAAACTCATGAACTAAAACTTCTAGATTTTGATACAAACTTTCCAAAACCGTCGAGTTCGTTTCCTAACGTTCGACGTACACTATTTTACGACTAGTTTTTCGAAGCCATTTTTGTCACTTTCACGAAATTTCCGACGACATTATTTTACGACGAAAAGTGAAAATTTCACAATAAATCATTACGAAACTATTGTAGGATGACATTTTGACGTAAATACTTGTAAAGGAATTTAAGAATGGTCAAGACGTCAAAAGAGTATTTTTCGACGATAAGTATTATTTTCAAAACTCACAAATGGTATAAGTAACATACGAAATGCATGCCTAACATTACATCATAACTCATTACATATCATAACATTCATTCTAGGTCGCGGATAGTTTCCGAGTCTCACTTTCGTGCACTTCATTTTGTTAGCATATCAATCACACCAGGTGAGTTTCATAGCCCCTACTTTTATACATTTTCAATTGCTTTTGGGGGAGATACATGCTCAAACTATTTTCATTTACTTTCACAAGTACTCTAAACTCTTACATACTACTGTGAGTTCATACCCCGCTTTTACTCGTTTAAATTCTTACAAACTATTTGGGGGAGATACATGCTTAAATACTTGTTTCACTCTTGCGAATACTCAAACCATTTATACAATTGTGTTACAATATACTTCTTATACACTTTGGACATTATGTGTGGTTTATTGCGATATGTGCCTTAATGTGCTAAACTAGTTTTCAATTATGCATCAACATACAAACTTTAGCAACTGGTTAACTCCTGCGGGAGCCGGCGGAGAGGTATTGATAGTACTATCGGGCTGACGCCCCCACCCTTGTGTCCTTGATGACGTGACCTGGGGTGAATATAATCCGTTATTCAATGAAACACAACAAACAAGTTAGACTCGTCAAGAGGTTCAGTTGGCTGTGATTCTTTGCATTAAGTACATGTATATATCGTATGCACCTATGTCCTACTTACAAACAAGATTGACAATCCTATATTTTGGCAATGGGTTGTAAACACACAGGTTGCAAGTTTTGTATGGGCGGAACTTGGAACTGAGTGGATTTACAATGCCTTTGCTGCATAAACAATTTTTGAAAGGCTTTACATTTCATCACAAACTTATGAACTCACCAACCATTGTGTTGACACTTTTTAGCATGTTTATCTCAGGTCTTAAGGTGATAGCACTTCATGGAGCTTTTGGGTCGCATGGCATACATTGGAGTCTTGTGCTTTTAACAATTACCATTCGACATGTTTTGTAAACTTTTTATGTATTATCAAACCTTGTGATTTCTTGTGGTGTAAACATTAACTTATTTATCGAATGGTAAACTTTTCAAAACGTCTCATTATAGAGGTCGTTTTCTGTATCCATACTTTGTGCTATGACGTCATACCCCAATGACACTATCGTTCCGCTGCGATATTTTGGGGGTGTGACATATGGAGGGTTGTCCCTTTTTGTGAAGTCAATGTTTGCTTCCGGGTTGAGCCAATCCATGTTGTTAGACATAGCTCGAGCAATGTTGTCAAGGTGATATTCGACCTCGAGGGCACTTTCAGAGCTGTCTTTTAGAAGTTGAAATGCTTCATTCTTGATTCGCTTCAACTCAGATTTTGTCATCTTCTTCACCTGGAACTTTTCTTGCAAAAGTTTTGCATGCTCCAATGTATTACCGTCTACCAAATTCTGACCTTCTTCAGGGTAGGGAGTGTTGTTAACAAGAGTAGTGAACCATTCAAATTCTTCAGTTTTATCGTCATCTAGCCAAGATACGATGTCAGTTTGAGGCGTCTTCTTCTTCTTCTTTTTCGAAGGCCTAGATGATGATGCTGGTTTCTGAACTTGTTTGGGAGAGGTGGGTTGTTGTAGGGGCTCACAGACCTCTTCATCGTCACCACCCGTATACTCAAAGTGATCACCGGTTTTCTGAGTCAGGGGTGGTAACTCGGAATCGTCCTGAGGTTTATCTGTAGAAGAACGAGGAGGAGACCTTTGTTGAGTAGGAGTCCGTTGGAGAGGAGGTAACATATAAGATGATTCACCAGACTTCTTCTGACGTTTAGCTTTATCATGCTTATCCTGATCCTTGTCTTCATCGTCTCTAGGATGTTTAGACTTTTCTGCTTCGAATCTACATGCTTCTTTGAGTTGGTAGTCCAGCAATGCTTGAAACAGCTTTCCTTCCTCAGAAGTAAATGTCCCAGATCATGTGGACATTTGTGTGACAAGCTTGGCCACCAATTCATTATCCGAGAAAACTACAAGATCAGATGGATTGATTGTGACGGTTAAAGGTGTGGATCTTATAGTTTGCTTGGCTATCTGCATAAGATTCGGATATAGTTGTCTGGTAAACATCTCCTTTGTGACTTTAGGAACGATATCCTGAAGGTACTTGTTAGTGTAACCTTCGATCATTTCGTTCAGTTCCTCTTGACGATGACTTTTCATGAACTTCTGAACAAATTCCCTTTCTTCTTTCATCTTTTCATGCTCGTCATACAGATGCTGTATGTGATCAGCAAAGAAATTCAACTTCTTTTGGAGAATGTCTTTCTTTCTGATTTGTTTGACAGCATTCCCAATTCGTTTATGAGCATGAGATATCCAAGAACGAGGTGGTTTCTTTACTGATTTGGATGATGATTTGGTTGATCTCTTTGATGGTGGTGGTGAGGAGTGAGATGAAGAATCTGATGAGGAGGAGACATGAGGAGACTCGGGGTCCTTAGGAGGTGCAGAAGTATCCTCCTTGGAACGAGTTGGACTTTTGAGAAGATAATTAGCATAATTCTCTTCGTCATCTTGTCCAGATTTAGCCTTTTCTTCCTTCTGAGCCTTAGCTTCTTCATCAGTTTTCTCTTTCTCAGTCTTATCCTTTTCTGGTTCCTTAATGTTATAATCAGTAGACTCCTCTACAAGCGTTTGATGTTGCACAAGAGTGGTGGCACCAGATCCCTTATCGGGTCGATTAACCGCATCAGGATCTGGTGAGGAGTGGGCAGCACCACTTGATCCTCCGGGGCCACCCATTTGGTCTTTTGCAAATTCTTCAGCCTTTTGAATGTGTCTAACTAATTTAAACTTCTTCCTGTAGGATTGATCCAGTAGCTCTTCTTCTTCTTCAGAGCTTTCATCATAGGGCACAAGTGCAGGAGTCTTCCTTTTTCCTTTATCAGCTTGAGGACTTGGAGGTTTTGGTACTAATGGAGTGTCATCCTTTGCAGTTTCAGAGTAAGTAATCTCTTCTTCTGATTCAGTACCTTCAGAGCTTTCGTCCAAAAGCTTTCTTTGCGGTTCGGGTTTAGGGATTGGGATGGGGGTAGCTTCCTTAGATGGAACAATCCTCTTTGAAGGAGGGTTCCTCTTGGGGAACTTCCTTTGACTCTCTATGCTTAATGCACTTCCAGCACTGCCTCTTCTGGTTCCCCGAGTAGGTGTCCCAGAAGCCTTTTCATCAAGATGGCCAACTTTTCCTTCTTTTACGGCTACCCGATACCTTTTGTACGTTTCCAGCTTTTTGATTTCCTTTGTAAGAAGGTGATCGGGCAACTCAGCACCCTGTTTCTTCGTAGACGATTCTTTGATTCTGACAGATAGTATGGGCTCAGTCAAGATGTCATGATTATCTGGGTCATTGAGTCTCATGGGGATATCAGGATGAAGTCCAAGAGCTCTCTGGATCAACAGTTTGGTGTATCTGACATAGGGAATTTTGGAGCCAAGCTTCTTATGAGACAGCATCATATCTTCCCATAGCAGTGCTTCAATTATAATGTCCTTCTTGTTGATCAACGACCAGAAAATTTGCAGTTCCATGAGCTTGGGATGCTCATAGCCACTGTCACGACCAGAGATTGATTTGGTGATGATCATATAGAGTGTCCTCCATGGTTGAGGAATATTCTTCAGCTCCACGTGAGAGTGCTTAGTAATAATTCCTTTAGCTTCATCATAACCAATATCTATCAAGAATTGCAGGACAGTCTCTTCAGTAGGGGTAGCAAAGAAGTCGGTTGGAGCGATGTCTGGAATGATGAGAACAGCTCGTAAGTCATCAGGAGTGATAGTGACTTGTTTGTGATTAAGAGTCACATTCATAGCATTTTGACCAGTGATCCTCTGCATAGAATCCCAGAATTGTTGAACGTAGACCTCTGGAACTGTGGCAGAGTGTGAGAGCATGTTCTGGTAGGGATGATTCCTGAGAATATCCACTGCAATGAGACAAGAAGATTCTGAGCATGTGAGGGTGTCAAAGTCAACCCTAAGGTTGTTCTTTCCAAGCTTTCTCGGATAACCCTCTGGAAAGATATCAGCAATTGTAAGAACTTCTGATGCATCCACATTCATTTGTTCAGCCATGTCGTGATCTGAAATAACATTAGCCAAAAGAACCAACATATCGAAAGACATAATGTTAGTCAACAGAAGGTCTTATTGTCTAGTTATAGAATGTACAGTGTCAATGATTGTTACGAGTCCTAAGTCACTTGTTTGTCCAATAGTCCAATGACGTCGTGAAATGTTTCGTGAGTTAGTTAACTTTAGGTTTTAAAGTTTATGTTATCACTTATGGTTCACAACATATCAAACGTTTAAGTTTATCAGTGACATTATTAGATTCGTGATGATATGATAAGTTTATTAACAAGTTTGTACACGTAACAACTCATAATGAAGGTCAATCAAGGCTTAAGCATAGTTTTGGCAAAGTTAAGCGTAAACAGAGATGATATACGCGTAGACGAAAGCTTACGCGTAGGATCCTAACTTACGCGTAAGAAATGTTACGCGTAGGAAAAGGGGACCTTATGCGTAGAGCTTACGCGTAGGCGTATATATACCTTACGCGTAATGCTTACTCGTAAGAGTAGACCTTATGCGTAGAGGTCACTGTTTACGCATATCCTTCACAGGATACGCGTAGTCCCATTGTAGAACCTTACGCGTAATGGTTATGCGTAGAATTATTCTTACGCATAACTTGACTACGCGTAGGGTAATCCTTATGCGTAGAGTTTCAAATGACCTTGATTCTGAATATTATGCGTAGCAAAGCCTGAAATAAGTTCATCAAATCATTAACATTAACACAAAACTTCATTTTATCAACAAAACATGGCATTAATCATTCGTTAATAGTTACGCGTAGAAAGTCATACGCGTAGGTCAAAACCCTAAGGGTTAAGATTTACGCGTATCATTTCTAGCCTTGGGATATGCACCAAACAAATTCTGGTAGGTCTAGAGTGTTGTTAGAGTCTTTAGGCCAGGTATTAACATCTAATTCGTTGTGAATCAAAATTACCCAAAGTTATGAACTTTAAACCCTAACTTCAAATTGTTAATCAATTAGTGTTTCTGGGTGGTTAACAACCATGGAAATGATCAATTCATCAACATATGACCATAACCCAACAATCTTTTTGACCAAAACACTTCACATTTGGAAACACCCAAATTCGACTCATAAACCCTAATTATAAAAATCCATTAATTCGTGTTTCTGGGTGTGTTTTGAGCATAGAAACGATATCATAGATGTTGTTAAAACATTTTGACACATTCTTTTTAACCACAAACACCCATTCTTGATTGGGTGTTCATACGCTTACGCGTAGACCATAAAATCAAGATTACACGACGTTTTAACCGTTGGATTCGTGTAAAATTTAAAACCATTGTTTAAAATCTTGTTAGGAACATGAAATCACTTACAAATTGACGATCTTAAACACGGTTTTGACGAACGATTCTTAGGCGTAGGATGTTTTAGGTTTTGAGTAATAAATGAGAAGTGAAATGTTAGGTGGAGGATATTTTTATTCAAAATATCTTTAAGGTTTTGACAGTTTTGGTCCCTCCACCTTTTCCTTTTTCAAACAAAGCCATTTAACTTCCATTTTGGTTACCAAACAAAGGTTTTTAAGAAAGAAACTTGACGACACTCCCCCTCGACTCAAGAAAAATGATGAAAGGTTATAAATTTTAGTCCGAGGAGTGTCATTAAACCAGAAAAATTTACCACCATTTGATAAACGAAACAACCGAGATATGATAACATGCAAGTACACAGATGTTTTGAAACAATTAAATTTTTGTTTTCTCCCCCTCAACACTTGATCGGAAAAATACCGAATTTTGAAAGATTAAGGTGTTGACGGAAGAAATGTACTTGCCATGTTGAAAGAAAAATAGATTAGAAGAATATTTTTTGTTTTTATCAGGTTTTATATTTTTGTATTTTGTTTTCGAAAAAATTATTTACAAAAGATGTTTTGGTGTTTGACAGGTTTTTAAGACTGTTTTAAGAGGTCTTCCAATTCCTCTTGAGTCAAACACCTCATACCAATCCGGTGGATCAGCTCATTAAACCTAGCGGGAGGCAAGGCTTTGGTGAGAAGATCTGCCAATTGGTATTCTGTACCCACAAAGTATAATTCAACGGTACCCTGTTCCACGTGGTCCTTGATGAAATGATAGCGAAGATCGATGTGCTTTGATTTCGAGTGCAGAACTGAGTTGCACGAGATCGCAATGGCACTCCGATTTTCGCAGTACATCGGGATTCTGTCAAATACGTAACCATAGTCTTTGAGTTGTGTTCTCATCCAGATGACTTAAGCACAACACGCGGACATGGCTACATATTATACTTCGGTTGATGACAGCGATGTACAATCCTGCTTCTTTGATTGCCAAGACACCAGTTTATCACCAAGAAATTGTAGAGCTCCTGAAGTACTTTTCCTTGAGTCTAAGCATCCTGCGTGGTCAGCGTCTAAAAAAGCGATTAGTTCAAAACCAGAATCCTTCGGATACCAGATCCCCAAATTAATGGTTCCCTTGATGTATCGGAGGATTCTTTTAGCCTCAGAGAGGTGGGTTTTAGTTGGTCGCGACTGATAACGGGAGCATAGATAAACGGCAAAGACAATATCAGGTCTGCTAGCTGTTAGATACATGAGAGACCCAATAATACTTCGGTATTTGGTAGGGTCAACTAATTTCCCATGTAAATCAGCGTCTAGCTTCTTGGTATGAGTCATTGGTGTGGCATAAGTATCACAGGTTTTCATTCCAAATTTGTTTAACAATTCAAGGGCATATTTGGACTGACTCAAGAAAATACCACGGGGTGATTGATGAACTTGTAGTCCTAGAAAGAACGTGAGTTCACCCATCATGGACATTTCAAAATTTTTCTTCATTAGTTTTGCAAAAGCGGTTGAAAACTTTTTATGTGTAGACCCAAAAATGATGTCATCCACGTAAATTTGAACAATTAAGATATGTGCCCCGTTGATCTGCGCAAAACCGTCAAGTTTTCTCACGCAAGCAAGAAACTTAAAACAGCTTAAGCACAGATGTACAAAAACTGAGTAAAACTCAGTATTCACTGAGTCCTGGAGCAGGGCACTGTATGCCTAAAAGAGAAGCTGATTTGAAGCTTGTAAAAATTTGATGAAATTCAACTAAAATGCTAATAAGTAACTGGACCAGATGAGGTTTCTAAAGTACCAAGTTTCACTGAAAATGGCTAAAAACTGAAGCCATGAAAATTCCTTCTATTTAGCTGAAAAACAGATTTTAGCTTCTTTTGACTTTTCAAGAAATTGAGAATTTTGACTTAAGTGAACTTCAAATCCAAATTTTGTGACTGAGATTAATGTTATATGATGTATTGAACCTAATGCAAGCAATGTTGATGATATTTAAACACAAAATGATGATTTGCTATCCTAAAACTACAACAGTGAGAAGTGGAGATTGATTAAGGGTCAAGTTTGACTTTGTGATGTTGCAGACCCAATATTTTGATTCAATTGAGCTCAAACACACTTCACAAGTATGAACCACTAAAACTTTACTACTGATTAGACCATTATAACAGATATAACAGTAAACACAAACACCCCTTTAAGTACACTGTTATGCAACTTGAGACAAATCCAAACACAGGACCAGCTTTTTTTATGATCAAATCAACTTAATACAACCTAAATACTTCTACTAAAACAGGTTACAACTATTTTTAACCACTAAAACAGATTATGCAAGAAATGAGCTTAAGCTTGACTTACAAATTGTCCAAGCCACAATGGCTAGCAAAATGAGAACCATGAACCACTATCCTATCAAACCCAATCCAAATAGCTACTATTCAACCCAATTCCAAGTCTGCATCAACCCATTTCCTTTCTGTATCAATTTCCACCCATGTTGACTTTTGTTGACCCAAGTTTAAAAGTGAATGAAACTGAGTTGTGAGCTTATTGAAAGCTTTTATGAGCTAATATAAGCTTATATGAGATTAACTTGAGCTGCTAAAAGCTTTGACACATGAGTTTGAAACTTTAAAACTTCAACAGTTAACACATTATAATGGGATTTGCCTTGAACTAAAATTGATGTTTAAAACAAGTTGAAATACACTTAGAAACTGTTATTGGATACACATAAACTTAAAAATACAAATTCAAACTATTTAAGACATGGTAATTAATAATTCGACATACATTGAAAAAAAACTAAAACTAACTACTTCCTTGATGCATCCCTTGGCTTTTTATACATCCAAAGCTCCTTCTCTCACCTCTATGAATAGTTCCCAGCACAAAAAGTGGCCATTGGATTGCTTTGGAACATCTTGGCCGTTTAAATGGATTTGGCGCCAATTTTGGTTTTAACAGCTAAGGCTTGAGTGTTAGGTACAAGAGTGCATTTAATGTTTTCTTGGCCTCTTGTGTTTGGAGGGGGGGGGGATAGGTGATGATGGAGTGGAGGTGGAGTGTTAGCAGAAAGTTTGCAGGTTGATGATGGTGTTTTGGGTGTAACCCGTGAGGGAGAGAGGGAAAGTGGGAGTCAACAAGGGTTTGACTGGGATATTAAATACCAGTGGGGTCCAATTTGTTAATGACAGGGTCACAAAGGGTAGGCAGGGGTCCAAAATTAGAATTGACAAGGGCCAAAGGTGTATGAAGGGTTTAATACTCAAGGGCCTAACTTGTAATTTCTGAAACTGAAGGGACTAGAACTGCCAAATCTGCAAAGTTGATGCAAGGGCTGAAATTGACAAGTGTTAATAGTATAAGGACCAAAGTTGCCATTTTCACATTTTCCAGGGACCAATTCTGCCGATTTTGAAAGTTGAAGGACCAATTTTGTAATTTTCTCAAACTTTTCACATTTTTCACCAAAGGACTAATTTTGACAAGTTTTGATTTTAAAAGGACCTTTGGTGACTTTACTTTTGAAATTATGGCTCAGGGACTAGTTTTGATAATTTTAGAAACTTGGGGGACTAAAACTGCAATTTTTGCAAATTTGATATGTTTTTCATCTGATTTTGATATTTTTGCATTTAAAACACATAAAACACTGATTTGTGATATTTTGATCATTTTGATGTGTTTCTGAGTGTTTTCAGATGATTTTGCAGTTTATATTGTACAAAAATGATGAGTATTTAGACACTCATCACCCGTGATATTGTATAAAAAGAGTTGGGTCAACCGAACCTTTGGTGAAATTATTAGCAATGAGGAAAGATGATAGCTTATCGTACCATGCCCGAGGGGCTTGTTTGAGACCATAAAGAGCTTTGTTCAGTTTGTAGACATGGTTCGGGCACTCTGGATCAACGAATCCTTCGGGTTGGCTGACATAAACCGTTTCTTTCAGTTGTCCGTTGAGAAACGCAGTTTTGACATCCATTTGAAAGACCGTCATATTCATATGAGCCGCGAACGTGAGAAATATCCGAACAGCCTCAAGACGAGCAACTGGAGCAAAAGATTCTTCAAAGTCTATTCCCTCTTCCTGACGATAACCCTTAGCAACTAGACGTGACTTGTTTCGGATGACGTTCCCTTCAACATCCAATTTGTTTTTCCAAATCCATTTTAGACCAATGACGTAGACCCCTGTTGGTCTTTCAACCAGTTCCCATACTTCAAGACGTTTGAATTGGTTGAGTTCTTCCTGCATGGATTCAATCCAGTTGTCTTTTGTCATTGCGTCTTTAATGTTTTTAGGCTCAGATTGGCAGACAGTGAGTGCATAAATGCAATGTTCACCATCTGTGTGAAGACGTTGTCTCGTAACGACTGGTTGATTCGGGTTGCCAATAATGTTAGCCAGAGGATGGTCTTTTGTCCATCGGTGTGTAGAGGGTTGATGTTGGTATACATTGTGCAGATTCTGAGGATTCAAATGGTTTGTTGAAGATTCCGCGACATCTGGTGCAGCAGTCTCATTAGCAAACGGGTTGAAGAACGCATTTGGATCAAAATCTGCGGGTGGGGGTACATCATTCAGAATATCATCAGCTGGTTCATCATTGTTGGAAGCGGTTTGTTCAACTGTTGTTGTGGAGTCAACTGGTGTAGGTGCATTTTCAACAGTAGTTGTTGTAGCAGGTGTATCAGGTAAAGGAATATTATCAGGTTGTGCAGCGGAAATAGCAGATACACCTGGAGCACGTTCATCAATATCGTCACTGAACAGAGGAGCAAATAACCTTTCCATTTGTTGACGAGTTAGCTGGGGGCTTTGTGCAGCTGATGATGGGGTTTGAGGGAAGTTTAAACGGTTGTGTCCGGGTTCTAAGCTGTTATACTCAGAAGCCATTTCAGTGAGTTCATCAAAATGAGCATGAATCGTTTCCATCACCTGTTTTGTACGACGATTCCAGATCCGGTAACCTTTAGAATTCTCACAATATCCAATAAAGACTCCAATGTCAGCTTTGGCTTTGAGCTTTCCAAAATCATCACGGTCATTATTCGGATAGCAAAGGGATCCAAATACATGAAAGTGTTTGAGATTCGGTTTATGGTTGTGGACAAGCTCAAAAGGTGTTTTGTTGTGGCGTTTTGTGATCATGGAACGGTTTTGAGTATAGCATGCAGTAGATACGGCTTCTGCCCACAAGTAATCTGGAAGTTTAGCATTGATTAACATTGTTCTTGCAGCTTCCACTAACGTTCGGTTTCGTCTTTCAACAACTCCGTTTTGTTCAGGTGTACGTGCAATAGATGTTTGATGCTGAATTCCCACTTTCTCATAGAATTCACGAAGGGTTTGGTTAACAAATTCAGTTCCTTTGTCTGTTCGAATTAGCCTGACGGTGTTGCGGAGCTGAACCTGTATTTTCGTGAGAAAGGTGATGATCATTTGTGGAGCTTGGTCTTTGCTTCGAAGAAAGTAGACCCAAGTCCAACGTGAATAGTCATCAACAATTACTAAGATGTAGCATTTGCCATTGATCGTTTGCACGCGCATTGGGCCACACAAATCCATGTGAAGAAGATGAAGCACATGCTGAGAGCTGTGTTCCACCTTTGAAGGAAAATGAGCACGAGTGCTTTTCCCTTGTTCACAGGCTGAGCAAAGGTGATCTTTTGAATACCGGAATCGTGGGAGACCTTCAACTAGTTTGTGTCGAGCAAGGTTGGTGATGGTTTGAAAGTTTAGATGTGAGAGACGACGGTGCCATAGCCAGGATTTTGTTGATGTTGCCTTTGAAAGTAAGCAGATAGGAGATGAAGCAACCATGTCTTGCATAGAGATAGTGTAGAGACTAGAATTACGCGAGCCAGACATAAGGTCATTTACTTGTAGATTACGAATGAAACAAGTTTTCTCCCTGAAAGCAACCTCCAAATCTCCATCACAAAACTGACCTACTGAAAACAGATTATGACCGAGGCCTTCCACATAGTAAACCCTGCTGATTTCAATGTTCCCATTGACATAATCTCCGTAGCCCATGATAGCCACGAAGTGATCATTCCCGAACCTGACAGTGCCAATGAACTTTGCAGTAAAGTTTGATAACAGTTTAAGATTGCCTGTCATGTGTCGGGAACATCCGCTATCAACAATCCAGAGAATGATTTGTATCACCTGCATTACACACAGACGACACAGATGGAATAGAAGTAGATGTGGAACCCGAAATGTTAGAGGGTTCCGAAGCAGGTATATGAGACATGCACACATTAATGACTTTAGGCATCCATTTAAATCCTAGTGTGTTATATATCCATTTCTGCCATCTATAACTACTCTTTGCTTTAGTCTTAGTGAATGCACTAGGTGGTACTACATTCTTAGGAGGTGAAACTGGAGCTACAGTGACAGCAATGTTTGCCTTAGAATCTAAAGAAGGCGGTGTACCAAGCACAGACTGAGATTGATTAGTGGGCCTAGAGGTATTCTGATTCTTAGGATTCCGTAAACGAGAGATTATAGCTTTAGCAACACATTTGTCATGACAATCAGAATTCATACTTTTACGACAAATAACACAAGGTGCATCAGACTGAATATCAAAAGTGCTTAAAGGTTTAGCATTCGTTACATCACTATTTCTATTACATTTGCTAGACGCAACATCTATAGTGGAAGCAACGTGAGTCTTATTCATAGTCCTAGGGTGTTCTTCTACTTTAGCATTCCTTATTGATCTTTTCTTAGGTCGCAACGTCCTATTCTTCGATTGAGTGCTCCTAGGCTGTGAAGTGCGGACGTTTGGAAAAGACGCAACTATTCCTGTTTCAGTAGAAGGAAGCACGTTAGCAACTTGTGATTTGGCAGTAGGGATTCTAGGTGCACGATTACTAAGTGTGACTGGTGCTAATCTCTTAATGATGGTTGGCGGAAGTTGTTCATACTTTCCTAACATTTCTCTTAGCTTAGAGATAGTGTGAATCAAATCTTGATTTTCAGACCGAATATTACCAGCAAAATTCATGACTTCTCTAGTGTGAGCGAGATAGTGATCAAGTTCGTTTGATGCTTCATGTCGAGTTTTATTGAGTAAATCAAATATGACACCATATTCCTGTTTAACTGTTACAAGTTCTTGTTCATATTTAGAGATTTGACTTTTCAAAGACACGTTTTGATCATCCAGTTGCTCAATTTTAGGATCAGAAGATTTTGCACTCAACTGAGCGATTTTCTTTTGAAAACTAAGTTGATGGTTGTGAATATCTTTTTCACACCAATGAAGACGACGTTTTGCATTGTAAAGTTCGTTAAGTAATCGTTCATTTTCAGCTTTTAAAGACTCGATCTGAAGCACATTATCAGTATTCTCAACAGTTACCACAGAGTCAACATTATCAGCAGAGATATAATCAGATGCATGTGGCAAAGAATAGAATAACACAACATTATGGATATCAGCACAGATAACATCTTCCAAGAGTCGATCAACATCTTTTCTCAACATTTTCTTTTTGCGTTTAGTATTGGAAATAGATGTTTCAGTTTTCTCGAAAACGACCTTCATCACTCCAAGTTCCTTATGAAAATCCTTTTCCCAAGCTAATGCACAACTTTTCAAATTTTTAACATTTGGTAAAAGATTTTTCTGAAAAATGTCTCTTTGTTCTCGCGCTAAAGGCGATTGAAAGTGTTGAACTTTGATTTCAGAATGATGTTCTATCTCATGTTCTAAAATTTTGAGGTCAGCCATGAAAATATCAAAATATCTAAGAATTTTGCGATTTTCAGGTTTTGAGTTTACTTCACTGATTGAAGGTAAAGGACCATAAATTTGTGCATAATCTGGTTGGGGATTAACATTAGAAGACTCAGGTGTTTTGATGATAACCCTTGGTGTGTTAGTAGAATCCGTTGGTGTGACGAAAGTGACCGGTTTTGAATAATTAAAAGGTTTGTTGTAAACAACCGTTTTTAATTTTGATCGACTCTCGTCTTCTGCATCTAATTCCTCTTGACGATGATATTCAACAACACTCATAACAGTATCATTAATTTTATATTCTGCACTGGAAACTTCAGGATTTGGTTTGAATGTTTTGAGTGAAAGCTTTGGTTTGTAATCAGCTAGATTTGGTCCATATCCTTTTGGATTGGGTTTTAAAGTAAACTTTTCAATAGCTGTTACTGATTCACCATTTTTGTAAACAACAGTTTTAAAATCTTTAATTTTGTTTTGCAAGCCAATAATTTCTGCAAGAAGGTCATCTACCCGATTCGTTGAATGCTTTTTGTATGCTGAGAACTGTTTTTGACAATTTAACAACTCAGCCTTAGCTTTTTGATTTTCCAAGGTGAGAGCGTTAATTTGCTTTTTATGTTCATGTTTCAGTTGTTCTATTTCAGACAACAAAGCATTCTTCGAAGCGGCTAGATCACGCATCTGTCTCTCTAAATATTTTTCGTTTTGATGAGATTTAGCAAAAGCGGCTTCAAAACCTTTTTCACGGTTTTCTTGAGTTTTGAAAAAGTTGAGTTGCATTTGTAAGCATTCAAAATCCTTGGTTAACAGTGCATTTTTGCTTTTTAAGTCCTTATTTAATGTATAACATTCCTCCATTTTGATTTGATGGTCTTGAATTAACCGAGCAAAATCTGGAGGAGGCAACAGTTCGGCTTGTTCAACGTGAGTCACAACATGATCACTATTTAGATCCTCAAGTACAACCACTGAGTCAATTTGATTATCAAGGGAAACCATAAGGTCATCTTGATCGTCAAATGTAACTACAGGGTTTATTTGAAAATCGTCAGAATGAGATGTGGATGACTCATTTTGAACAGTCTGAGCCGTGCCGGATTCAGATATTGGCGGAGATATTAGTTCAGATATGATGATGGTTTGTTCGGGTACCTGAGACAAGCCATCAGTGTCATACACTGGGCCTGTGTCACTCATGTGTAACTCATGCATATTAGCCATCAACATAACAGCTGCATTGGCCTGCAAGTCCTCCATATCATCATCTGAGTCTGCATCGGCCATAAAGCTCTGTTCTTTGTTTGTGAGAGATCCACCAGCTTCATCCTTAAGAGCCAAAAGAAGAGCCTCTTTGAAATAAGCACTGCCCCTAGTCCTTGGCTTTGGGCATGCATTAGCCAGGTGTCCCTTCTCATTGCAGTTGTAGCATCGAAGACCATTCAAACCATTCTGAGCATTTCCCTGTTCCACCACTTGAGCTCTGTTGTTATTCCTACCCATAGCATTAAACCCTTGACCACCTCCCATTTGACGACCATAACCACGATTCTAAACTTCAATTCGTCCATTGTTCACAACAGCCTGATTTCGTGTATTGGATGAGGAACGAATACGATTGTTGGATTTGTTTGTGTAACGGCTAAAAGCATTAGCAATCATAACAAATCCCTGTTGCAATGCTTCGAACGGATCGGATTCCTCATTAGTTTGACTATGAAGTGCTTGATCATTTTTGTTGTTGTAAGGAACCAATTGATTTTGTTGAGATTGTTGTGATGGATCGTTTGGTGTGACTGAGGCAGTTGGTTGAGTTGCTTGTTGAGGAGGATAACTTTGTTGAGCATATACGGCAAGTTGTTGATTTTCCGGATGTGTAGGTGGAGCAATTTGAGCACGGAGAATCCTTTCCCGATCAACTTCCTTTTCATGAGGCTTCAAGTAATCGTACAACAATCCATATGTAGAATGATGCATATTCTTCGCTTGACGGAGAAAAATGACATACTTCTCCCATTCAGGACCAAGACTACTCAGGAACTTAGTATTCACTGCAATTCTTGGCATGATGATGTTGTGTTTATCCAAATCATTGATGATGTCTGAAAATCGATGATGATAAGACTCTAGTGTCTCTCCAGGTTCAATCATGAAGTGTTCATAAGCCAAGTAAATTTTGGATTCCAAATCCTCCTGATTGAGTACAGATCCTTCCATAAGAAGATGAATATGGTCCCACATTTCTTTTGCAGTTTTTTGAGCATCAACACTTCGAAGAATTGGGTTAGGTAATCCTAAAAGGATATATTGCATTGCAAGCTCATCAACTTCATAGTGTAGAAGTTCTGTTGGATTTAGATCTGCAATAGTAGCAATGTTTGTTTGTTCATCTCTTGGTGGAATAGCAGTAGGATCTCCGGGTATAATGACAGTAGGCATCTCAAATGGACCTTCCAAGATAACCTTCTTTAAGAACTTTCCATGTGGTTTCTTCAGATCACAAAACCTAAAGAACCTTATCACCCATTGATCGTAGTTTCCTGGAGTGAGCATTGGAGGTCTATCAAGTGATCCAGCTTCATGAATTGATTGTTGGCTGCTTAAAGCTTCACACATCTTTGCAAACCAAGTGGGTTCCTTCATAGTGTTCCTTGATGGATGTTGGTTGAATTCATTTGTGTAGGGTTGAACTTGAAGACTTGGCGGTGTTTGAACCATTTGTGGTGGGGGAATTGCACCAAGTTGTGGAGTATGTTGTTGATAAATTGCTTATTGTTGATTCCATTGTTGATGTTGTGGACTTAGTTGTTGTTGTCGTTGAGGATAAGTGTAAGGGAAATAGTTAGAGTATGGTGGTTGAGACATGTTGAAAACTTGTGTTGGTAAAAATGGATCTTTGTAGTCGAATGAACCTTTGTTGATGAAGTGTCCTTAGGCGTAGAAAAGACAAGAACCAAGTAGCACTTATGCGTAAAAACACCAAAGTTACGCGTAACAATAAGGAGTTACGCGTAAGTAGGGAAAAGCACTAAAGTTAGGCGTAGACAAAAGTTAGGCGTAGAAAGTTAGGCGTAGGATTTTCTTATGCGTAAGACTAGGCTTAGGCGTAGGAAAAATCTTAGGCATAGGATTTCTACGCGTAAGCTTATGCTTATGCGTAATTTTAGGGTTTTTGCCCAAATGATCTTTTACACTATCACAGTGCAAAAGATATCCAAAGTCGACGTATTTTCAGACTTATCCAAGTAAGAAAACACGGAATAAACCACGAAAATGAAGATCAAACCAAGGAAGCACTTACGCGTAGTTTTAGGGTTTTACTACGCGTAGAAATGCTCGTAACTTTGATTCTGTCCAAAAGTGTTTCTAAACCAGTTTTTGTGTGATAAAATAGCTTCAATAACACCAAAATACACAAAAGTGTGAAACTTGATGAACCAAAGCCTCTAAAACAGTTAAGCGTAGAACTACACCCACGTTCAAAAACTAGATGAAAAAAAACTATCCACGCATAAAGTTTGAAACTTTTTGCCAAAAACAAGTATTTTAACACCTTAAAACGTTGAAAGTACAAGAATCTTGGATTAAAAAGTGTAAAAAACAAGTTTTTAAGCGACCAAAGTATCAAACGTGCGTTTTAGGCGTGGGACCGAAACCCACTTCAAAAACAAACACGATTCACCCAACTAGTAGGCGATTGATACCACTGTTAGGTCACTAGATTTACAACACAAGCTTACAAGAAAGAGATGAGGCGATTGAACAAGATCTAACACACACACACGCAATAATAAGAACGGTTTAGGCGTAGGAATATGTGAAAAGAAAACTTGAACAACCAGCCTTCAAATGAAGGTTTACAAGAGTATTTATAGGAGGAAAGCTAGGGCAACACTCCTAGTTTCCATCCTTTCTTAAATGGGCTTGGGCCTAAGCTCATGGGCCTTCTACATAAGCTTAAGACTAATAACAAACATAAAGGCCATAATAAAGCTAACTATTACATATTAATTACTAACACTTGATTATGGTTTAGGAGTGATTCCAACAGAAAGATATAAATCAAAAAACAATTTACTGTAGTGGTAAGTTGTTTAGAAAACTCATGAATGACCCAAGTTCAAATCAATACATGTCTTCTTTTTAATTAAAATAAATTAAAATTAAAAATTAACAAATAAAAACCGAATTTTAAAATTAAAATAAAATAAAATTGTACATATATTAAATAAAAACGCCACATGTCATTAAAAAAATTAAAAAAATGCCACATAAATAGAATAATGACATGACATTATGGGATGCCAAGTAGCATTATATGTGGCATGCCTCCTCTTATATATAATGTATATACATACATATATATATATATATATATATATATATATATATATATATATATATATATATATATATATATATACTAGTTTTCGAAGCCCGCCCAATAGGTGGGCACGACTTATAATTATTTGTTTGTTGTTTTTTTTAACTTTAATACATTTTTTAGAATTGTATAACAATATTATAAAACAATTGTTTCTTTGGTTTTGGTTTTTGTTTTTGTTTTTTTTTGTTTTTAAAAGAATTACAAATAATTATATGGTTTGTGTGTATAGTTAATAACACAACATATATAATTTTTACAACATTATTAATTTTATGTATGTTTGTAAAGTTGTAGATAATGAAAATGAATTAAAGTATTATTTAGCTTTTTTTTAGTTTTTAAAAACATGAGTTGTTTTTTAAATGAGATATCGATCTGCGAGGTGCCATTATTTCATATGCAGGGATCATGTTCGGTTGTGATTATGTCTATTGCTTTGGGTGAGGAGGTGGGTGTTTTAAAACTGGAGAGTGATCTTTTCCCTTTGATAACATATAAGATAAAAGACATCTTTGCTAAAAGGCATAAACACTCTTACATAAGCTAAAAGGCATCTTTACTAAGAGCATCTCCGATGCTTCAAGTCTTCAATGACTTGAAGCATTTAATGTAGTAAATGCATACTATACTTATAAACTAAAGCTTTTGAGAAAGACTTGGTGTATGCCTAGTCTTTGTGTAAAGCTTTTCAAAAAGCTTTTAAATGCTATTGTTGCAATGCTAAAAACACTACTAAAAGACTTCTTAAAATAAGAAAGAGCTTTTGCCCATTTGAAGCATTGTAGATGCTCTAATGGTATTATACAGAAGTTATCACATTATTTATTCAATAATAATGCCAAAGTCTGTTTGTGGTCAACTGGTTTATCACCTATGAATATGCATGTATGGATGGTTGAACATGTAAAAGGTTATCACCTATAACATCACCAATTGAGATAACTGCATACACACAAAAAAATGAAGATAATTTGTCTACCTAGGCCTCATGTAAAACAACTATCCAAAATCATACAAACAAAAGAACTAAAGACTACACTAATGCAGTAGCCAATCAGATGGATAGCAATTGAACGGAAGATTAGTAACATAGATACACTAATTCCGATTGTTGGAACCATTTTTAAACGACAAACAGTAAGAACTGCTATTGTTTTTGCATGTAAAGGCACAACATATCTCATCACACGCATAAAAGCTACAACAAATTTGATTACCATAAAACACTTGCCACAAAAGGAGAAAACATAGATACACTCATTATAGTCCAGGAAAAAGATCCTGCAGACCATGTTTAAACTCATAAAATAGTTTGACGGTGGACCTCAGAGTTGAGGTATCGCAAAAGAGCATTGCATCTATCCTTTTTAAAGCATGAATGGTCAGCCGTATTTTGCCTCTTTGTTTGGTCATTATAACCTGCAGGTTAAGACACAAATTAATATTCCATGTAGATACATATTGCAAGAATAAATGTCTGATTTGCACTTACTTTAAGGTTATAAGCTTGTCTTGAAGACAACATTCTTAATGGGCCATGTGAATAAATATTGCAAGAAGAAATGCTAAAGATTTATGTTAAATCCTATATTTTTGAATATAATTCGTCTAAAATCTGATTATGTTAACATTTTAATTGGAAATGCCCAACTTGTTATATGTTATCACTTATTTACTTTAAAAAAAGCATAAAAGGCGCTTTATCCGAAGACTTCATTTGTTGACTGATTTTGGAATAAGCTGTAAGTACTTATATAAGCAATCCATAACACATTTGCTCCAACTCAAATGAAATTTCCAGTCATGACGAATTGCGTTTGACCCTTCACTCAAGCCGTTGAATTTAGCAGCATTCATCAGTTACGGTCTTATGCTACAGTTGTATGCTGAAAAAGCCAATTAATTACCTGATGTGGGAGAGGACTAAGGGGACAGTAAGGCCATGGAAGATTCATAACGAAGCATTGGATACAGATTTCAGACTACAGTTGTAAGAATCCCGAGGATAAGAGCACATGTGGTCAATACTTTAGGCCATTTTAGGCATCACTGCGAGCCTCGACAGCAACTCCAATGGTGTACGCGTCCGCACAGTTTGCTGAAGTTAGTGAAGCATGCAATAGGATACCATTTAACTGTTAAAGACAAATACCACAACATATTATAAAGTTACGGTTAGTTATCAAGTATTTTTATGTTGTATATTTAGGGGGCATTTGGATTACCTTATTTTATGGATTTAGAAGGTTTTTTCAGGCTTAAAAGCTTATCCAGTTGAGCATAGAAACTTAAATTAGCGATAACATCATAACGGTTTGCTTAGAGCATCTCCAATGGTTGATTTCATATCAAATAGAGTTCTTTTAACTAATTCCAATGCTTCAACTTATTCTCAGACCTGTTTTTTCATCTCGGTTTATTGATATATTTTCTACTTTTTCTCAACTTTTTCAGACCATGTATTTGAGAATCGTGTCTAAGTCAGTTAAATACCAAATGAGTTATGTCAATGATTTACTTTTAGCGACTAACTACACAGAATTGATCAAAATCATAGCCTCAAAAAATATGATTGAGCTATGTATTTACCATGAGGATGCCTTGCAATATCTTGATCCTTTTTTGCATGATTGGCATTCAATGAAGCTCCTCTTGTTAATGCTAATGTGGAGCTCGAGTTTACTGTGCTGACTATCTTGAGTTTACTCCAGCGTCCCTCCACTTCCTGGTTTATCAACATCAATCTCAGCTGCTCCTATCAGCTCAGGCCATGTCCATGATACAAATTTTAATAAAAGTTAACTAATAACACAATCTATAGATCAAGTAAAGGTCCTGCTAAATCGTTAATTGGTCAATAAGGACTGAAGGAATACAAAGAGAACAAAAATCAATATATATCAACCGACATACTTCTATAACAATCCCTTGTGGAAATGAATAAGAATAAAAGAATAGCCACTAAATAAAGCTTATGCGTTCACTAAAAGGTGTAAGGTGACCAAGTGCAAGGTACCTGATTGGTATATTTCTTCTCCCCGTATATCAAAAAAAAGTTGCCAGCGGGATGAGCCTTCTCGATAAAAACATTGGTACATGCTTATCTTAATAAGTTGAAAATTAAGTAATCCAAGACACACCTAAGTCCGTAGATGGTTCCACCTGCCTTGTTTAAAGAAAAAAGTGTCGTTCATGATAAAAATTTGATGTAAAGGGAGACCTTATGTATTGATTTCTAAGTTATAACCCTCAAATATTGAATTTTAAGCTCTAATGCTCAAATGACACCGTGTAAAAAGGCAATAACTCGTCATGCTTTTCCCAGAATCAAAAAGAAAAAGATCAAACATATATATGAGAGATAATTTAAGCAATGTTTACGGCTAAACTTGACCCGCCCATGGACTCGTATAGTTGTATATAATTAAGCATAATGGCTGACCAATTTTCTTCTACATAGATGTTGTAACATTGCAGCAAGAGACTTGTTCTCATCCACAAAGAATCCTTATTTCAACTCAAGAGAGGTGCTTTGACTCATTTTGGGGGTGAATCGGGTTTAGTAACTGGGGTTTTTATAGGTGAAGCCCAAGTTGATATTTTGGTAGTTGTTCCGCAACCTCTAATTTGCGATTTTTTTAGTAACGCTCCACTTAAATTAAAACTCGGGCTGATACACGAGGGTGAAGCCTATTCATCTTGGTGACTTGACAAAGGTCGTTTCAATGTACTTTCCGGTTCCTCTTGAATGCGTGTTTCCTCTTCAGTAGCATTCATTCGCTGCTGTGATGAGTACCACCAATAAAATAATTAATTTTATTTTAGAAAATGATACTGAAAATAAAGGAAATAACATAAACTTGTTATTGAAAACCTGTCCAAGCCAATATGTAAACATATGTTAAAAATATGTATAAAGCTTGACATTGGGAAATTATAGGTCAAAAGAAAAGTTAAGGTAGCTGATCAAAGGTTACGCTCAAGCTAATCAAGGTCAGAGCATAAATTCATATGAAATAACTTTATGTGTATGATCAATGCAATATTTATGATCTACTGCAAGAAATCAAATTGAAAAGGCTGATTCATTTCTAACACCCTTTAATATTTTCACTTTGTGAATTCTGAGTTGCACAACAGTTAACTATACAACAGACCAAACTTTATGGTTAAAAGTTAGTTCATTCTAACCCAAACCGACCGATCATCCAACCGGCCAATTTTTCACCTATAGGGAAATGTTAGTCTGAGAGGGGTTATTAGCCAACACAAACAATAAACCGTGCTCTTTAATTTTAAAGAAGGAACCTAAAGTTGCTTCTAGATACCAAGACACCTCCTACAAAATAGTTAAAGAATATCATGTCGGGGAACTAACCTTAAGTTTTGCATCTGAAGCACCGTTCATCTTCCCAGCAATCTTCTTTAGATCGATGCCACGCAGTAAGTTCATTTTTTGTGAATGGATTCTAAAGCTATTAGCCAAATGGGTCATAATCGTAACCTCGGTAATGGAAATTTAACAGCCTTAAAAATTAAGATAAGCATGGACTTACTCAGCTTCATCGTCGATAAAAGCTTGGGCATCGTTTAGCAGCTTCCTGTCACCTGGTTACAGATATAGACACTAAGTATACCATTTAAAAAATCTTATAGGGTGTTTGGATGTGTGTTTTAAAGTGATAAAAAGAATCAAATTCAGCTAATCAATTGATTAAAGATAGGGACATGCATTTACTTTTACACTTATCTCAATAAGCACTTTTCCCAGTTTTACACTTCTAATCCTCACTATAGAATAATCGCTCTTACACAGAGGTGGCAATTTTGACATGTTTATTTATAATTTAGGATGTCTTCTAATCTAACGCGTCAAGATAGTAGAAGCAAAAAAATAGTAGCTAACACGAAAAGGGTCAAACGGCTAGAAAGTCTCCCAATAAACACTATAATTTTAATGTATAAAATCACATTAAATAAGTTATTCAAAATATAGTTTTTTCAATAGAATTAGCACACCAAACCATTTCGACCCATACTAATACATTGTCCGTGTTGACCTGTTATTCATTCGGCCCCGACCCACCTATTTTTTCCTTCAAAAAACCTTTGAAACATGTTATAATGTTGCAATAATTAATTTCAAAGCACATCATCTAAAACCCCCTATGTCCTACAAAGAGAGCATCATAAGAGCTTGAAAACAGCAAAAGATAGGCAATGTACCTCTAGCATGTTTCTTGGGGGAATGATCCAATCGAGCATTTGATCTACCAGGAACTGATGAATGGCAAACAATATTTTCCTTGTCTAGCAAATTCCCATTTTCTATATCACCATACTTCCGTAACCGTTTAAGATTTGGCTTTGGTTGACTAACTAATTTTTCTCCAGAACTAATTATCCAGTCTTTACTACAACTATTATTCAACAACTTTGTCAAAGGAGTTCGGAATTCTCCCATAAACTTGGCAGCAGAAGTGCACTTTTGTGAAGAATTACTTATTGAATCACTTATTGGGGTGCGCATTTCTTCCGTCATACACAAATTTCTTCTATTAGGAGTAATCTCTTTAAACTCCTCGTCATTCTTACTTTGGCCTACACAGGCATCTGGGACCATATCAATATCCGGGGTCATACAACTTTTCAGTTTGTTTAATGTGCTTGCAAAACCTTAAATGTGTTTGCGTTGTTACATAAATGTAACGGAAAGAACGTTCACAGTTGTAAATTATAAGAATATAATAACTAATATGATAATGATTAGAGGTTAAATGATGGGACGATTTCAACTGTTATTCTCAATAAACTTTATAATTAATGTATATTCA
Organism: Chrysanthemum seticuspe; assembly: GCA_019973895.1. Lineage (NCBI taxonomy): Eukaryota > Viridiplantae > Streptophyta > Magnoliopsida > Asterales > Asteraceae > Chrysanthemum > Chrysanthemum seticuspe. The sequence goes on along the minus strand of BPTQ01000007.1, from coordinate 216,096,746 downwards.
ATAAAACCTCAAAAACTATGCTATTAAATTAATAAATTTTTTATAATAATACAATTTAGAAGGTTTCAAGCATTTGAATACACTTTGGCTAACTTTTGATCCCTCCATCCTATTACATTTTATCCAAACTTTTTAAACTCTGCCACCTTGACTTGTCAGAAATAACATACGGCCAAAATCAACTTATTATTTGGTAAACGGGTCGAAAACTGAACCTCTAAATAAATGACGATTCACATAAATAAAGAAGTGTATGCATTAAATATACAAACGGGCAACTTTCAACCTGTTCAACTCATTTCACCCATTACTTTTTAAATAATTCTTTTATTCAACCCATTTGAGATAAAACACATCCCAAATTATCGCCCGTCAATGTAAAAGTAAATGTATGCATGTCATAAAAATTATAATAAAAGCTTGAAATATGTGGGATAAAATCTCACCATTATCAATCGGGGACTCTGAAACAACACCGTTGACCATTAGATTAGTTAGTCGAGGACTGAGATCACCAGCTATAGAATCAGTATCTGACTCATCAGCTAAATGAGTGTCGTCTTCAACAGCAATAGGTATCGTCGTGTCATTATGTTCCTCATAACTGATATGGTTGTACATGTATCCGAAAAACTACTTGCAGAGACCGTGTGACATTTTCTTTCAGCACTTTGCAGCGTCTGTGTAGAAGCGCCGACACCACTTGCAAAATCTGGTGCCAAATGCATTAGAAAATAAAAATTAGCACAAATGTGGTAATGATCACAAACTTGTTCTCGACTTTCAAAAATATCAGAGCCTAGTGTTATATAATGCAATATGTTGATGGCGGTTACTTTATTATCATGAGTCATAAATATAAAAGGGAGAGACTTACTTCTCTTGTTGTTGTCTTCTGCAATGAATTAGATAAGCAACCTGGAATGTTTGTAATCACTATTTTACTATAACAGATGAATGGATGAAACACGTTTGCAATGTTAACTGCTATTAATGAAATCAGATTTTATTTTGTTACCTTCAATGCAACAGACATAAATTCCATGCCATCGCCTTTATTGGATGTGAACACCCAAACAATACCTGCATCGAAAGCCTGTACATTGCACAAGACCAATTACATTTGACGTTGGAACAAAGGGTACATCGAATATCCTTTAAGAAACCTATATATAAACGTAGTACCCTTGTTATACGATCATCTGTAGATGTGGAGAATGAATATATATGAATGAGGCACTCTTACTGTTTCAAGTAATCGTCTGTGAACGGAACAACAATAGCAAGGACAGGAGTTTAGCAGTTGTCTGTTCATTCATAGGTTTATCAGCCATCTGTGATAAGCTATGCATTTTGGGATATGCATAACGATGACAATATTGGGGGATGGGGTGGGGAGGGGTAAAACACATTCTGTGCATACTTTATCACAAGTAATTGGTGTGTAATATATGACTACGATGAGGTTTATGATATTAAAGATACACCTTGAAGACTTTAACCCGTTTAGCATGTATACCAATACCAATTTTTATATATTCTACGTGTTAAAGCATTACCCAAATTGACCCCCATAAGCACGTGGAGTGAAATCTCCACCTTTAGTGATGCAACTAAATTTTATATACATTGAATCATAAACAGCAACTGAAATTCATACCTCTTTGCAAAATCTGTAGAAACCCAACCACTGATCCATGTAATCATACGTATGGCTATATACATTGAAAGGAGGCTTGTAATCAGTCATTGAATATAATCCATGATGGATGTGGAAACAAATTAGGGTTTTGAAGAATAAATGAAACTCATACGTATGGCTATATTAGTAATGTTTAAATCTAAAGTATATCTTCTATGCTTTATATAAATCCGGTATTAATATAATTATAGCCATTTTTGTAGATAAAATTATAGCCATTTATATATTATAGTATGCAACATAATTATCAAAATAACTTGTTGCCTTAGTGGTAAACACACAAGTTATTAATGCTACTCTTACAAACAACCCAAGTTCAAATCTCACCATTGTCATTTTTTATAAAAATCGAATTTCACAAAAAAAATATTAAAAATTTATATAATTTATACATTAAATCCGAAAATTATATACTATTGCTTAGGTGGATTAATAAATTGCTTAGTTGGACCAAAAATGCTTATGTGGCATGAAAAACAATTACTGGGCATTGAGGTGACATTAATGCCAAATGCCTCATGTTATATAATATATATATATATATATAGGGAAGGGATCGGGTGCGTTCCAACTTTAAAGTACGGATGGTACGGATGAATGTCAGCCGCACGATCAAGCGTCCATCTGATCTACGTTAAAAAAAACGCGGTGGCATTTTCGTAATTAATCTATATTATTATAATATCAGTGTAGATCAGAATAACAAAACATACAAAAACATAAACTAAAAAAAAAAATCAAAAAAAAATCTAAAAAAAAATGATTTCATCAAGTTTAAGATTTGCAGAAATAAACGAAGGTAAGTTTCTTAATTTCGAATTTAAGAATTTTTTTATGATAGTTAGTATGATATTAGGGATATCTGATGATAGATAATCTGATATTAAGAATATTGCTATTCTGATATAATTCAAACTGAAGATAGCTATTCTGATATTAACATAATTAATTTTTTTCTTAAGATACTTATTCTGATATTAATTTTAACTTAAGCTTTCTAATATGATATTAAGATATTTCCATTCTTAGTAACATTTTTATTAAATGAATATAGCTAATTTAACATTAAAACAATAAAAAATTCTTAAAAATTTTATTCAGATATTAAGATATTTTCGTTTTCGTTTTCATTTTTATTCTGATATTAACGGTGTCTGAAACTGAAGTTCGATTTTCAGATATTAATTGTAAACTGAAGATTACTTATATGATATTAATAAATTTACGTTTTCGTTATCATTTTTATTCTGATATTAAAGATGTCTGATGAGAGCTAATCTGATATTAACGAATTCCCTTTTTCTTAACATTGTCATTCTGATAATAACTATAAGAAAATTCTTTTTTTTTCTTTATGTGCTTATTCTGATATGTAAACTCAAGATTGCTTATATCATATTAAGATCTTTAATTTTTTTCGTTATAATGTTTATTTCTGATATTAATTGTGTCTGATGATACCTATTCTGATATTAACGAAATTTCGATTTTCTTATCATTTTTATTCTGTTAATAATTATAAACTGAAAAAGGGAACATGATAATAATTGTAGTTAATCAATTATTAAGAAATTTCTTTCATGTTTATAAATTGTCTCTGAAAAATTATTATGATAGGTAATCTGATATCAAGAAATTTCTTTCATGTTTATAAATTGTCTCTGAAAAATTATTATGATAGGTAATCTGATATCAAGAATTATTAAGAAATTTCTTTCATATTACTTACTTAATAAATTTGATAAAGTAGTTAATTCAGATAATCTGATAATTAATTCAAATTAGTACTAGTAGCAAAAAATAGTAACTTAGTACTAGTAGCTGATAGTTAATCTGATATTAAAAAATCTTAACTATCGGCTTGTTATATAAAACAGAAGGAGAAGAAAGATTAGTTGATGAAGAAGAAAGTTCAGCAGTGGATGATTTTTTGTCTGATTATAAGCAAAAAATGCGAAAATGCTTGAGCCAAGTTAAACAAGAAATTAAGGCTGCAAATTCTTTATTAACTGAAACATTAAAATATTTGACATGCGGCAATAATCCTTATGACACAACAAATATATGTGTGCTACACTACCATCTCAAAAAGCTGGAGAAAAGAATGGAAGTATTTGAAGATTTTTCTATTTGTGACAGTCACATTTACTTTGATTTGCTAGAATACGATAAGGATCAGGTATTATTGCTTTATATAATCATAATAAAGTTTTGCATATGCTATTACAATTTTATAAAAAATTTTGATATACTATCTATTTCTTGTATAGATTCATGAAACTTGTCTAGACAAAGTAAGAGTGATAGTTGATGCTGCAGCTTTGATGATTGTAAATGCTGTTAAAGAATTTAATTTGCCACCTTTGAAAGATGAAATACATCCAGCTATATGGGAAGCTCTTTGCAAGATAAGCAACGAAATTAAAGATATTAGAGATCCAAATTTTTTTACATTTGAAGATGTAGAAATATTTGATAAGTGTGCAGAAGAGGCAACAGGAAAAAAAAATGGTCAATGATGTTAGTCAGATTTTAATTGTCCTTATTCTTACGTGATATTAAGAAATTTTGATATTATTTCTGATGATTTAGAGAGATATTAAGAAATTTCTGATTTTTGTAATATAGATTTTATTATTCAAAAAGGAAGACTGTCTGATGATAGTAAACTGTATGGTACTCGCAATTTTAATATCAGAACAAGTTTGGTGTAACTAAAATATTACTGCTGCTGCAACAAATTTTTCTGCTGCTGCAAACAAATTTTTCTATTGCTGAACAGAATATTTTATGTTGGTGATTCTATTGCTAATGAAAAATTTCTACTTCTGTTTCTAGTATAGAATTTAAATGTGACAATCATAGCGTAAAAAAAGATATTAATATCAGAATTACTTTGACTTGTTTTAATAGAGATATGCATAATTGCATCTTACATTACACAGCAATTGTTTATATCACAACAGTTGTTTAAAAAATAAAAAACATTAGCAACTAATTAAGAAATTTCATACTGGAAAAGTCAAGAAATATATTAAGAAATTTTTGATTTTTGTAATATAGATTTTATTACTCTAGTAAACTGTATGGTACTCCCAGTTTTAATATTAGAACAAGTTTGGTGTAACTAAAATATTACTGCTGCTACAATAAATTGATCTGCTGCTTCAACAAATTTTTATGATGCTGCACAGAAATATTTTATGTTGTAGATTCTATTGCTAATGAAAAATTTCTACTGCTGTTTCTAGTATAGAATTTAAATGTGACAATCATAGCGTAAAAAAAGACATTAATATCAGAATTACTATGACTTGTTGAAATAGATATATACATAATTCTTCATTTAAGAATTATCTTGAGTACATTACACACTCGTCTCAAACGCTCAATCATTTATATCACAAAAGCGTGAGCAGCAACAGTTATCAAAACACAATTCAAAATTTGAAACCAAAATAAAAAACACCAACAAAACAAATATATATTCTTCATAACCTATCTTGACTACGTTACGTCCTCGTCTCGAACGCTCGTTCATTTTTTTCCCGAAGAACCAAGCATATTCGAGAATTGAGAGACTGATGCTCCTTTCAATGGCAATATTATCAAATCTTCTGGAGAGATTGCGATATTTATCTGTTGACATTCCAGCTGCTTAGATTTGATAAAATTCGGTAAAATATTTAGGTTTCATTGAAAAATATATACAAAAATAATAATTCCAGCATTCTGGGAAAAAAAAAGATATAATCAGTCTAAAGAATTAATAAACATAAATTAAAAGTTATTAAAAGGAAATCACTAACCTTTTTGTAAAAAGGAGCTTCCATAGATTAAGATTTCAAAGAAAAAAAAATAAAAAAAAAAACTTTTCTTAAAAAGATATGTAATATTCCCTTTTTTTAAACACTTTTTTTTATTACATTATTGAAGTGGGAATGATCAAATCTTTTTTGGGTAAAGGGGAGTAATCCTGCACCCTGGTAAATATATTAACCAAAAAAGTTTAAGTACAACGGATGAGAGTGAATCTCTCACCTCGGCCCGTTACATGGGCAACAAACACACACTAAAAGTGCACTTTACCAAATAAATAACATAAGAAAGACATGCCAATCTTAAGAACTACCAAACAACCAATTTTACTTCCTACCACGACCTAAGAGACTAACATCATACATGTCACACATATCCTCCAAGTGCCTCGGTAGATCGTAGACTTGATCAGCATAATCCTCAAAATCTTCAAGATCAAAACCCCCACCACCCCCAGAAGCCAAATATGAAGCCCTAGGGTTGTCTGTTTCCAAAACCTCATCTTCACTGTCTGAACAGGTCACATTCCCAACTTTAGAAAACGGATTACTTACCTTGGTAGCAGAAGAAGTCCCAGTCTCCGAAGGCTTAGACGCCTCACCAATATTACGAGAGTCCTTCCCCCGAGATCCATCAATACCTGCTTCCTTAGTAGTACCAGAAGACTTCCCAGTCTTCACCGTTTTAGTAGAATCAGCCACAATACTTGGGATGCCCGAGTCATCTTCCACCTCAAGAGTCCCAAAAGAGTTTGACGTAGTAATAGGAGTATCTTTAGCAATACCACTAGCAGTTGCCGGTGTCTTCATCTTAGCAACATATACCTGCTTCCTAGGTGCAAATCTAGGACCCTTACCCATATTAATACCACCAGTCATCTTCGTACCTTTAGGTTTGGCTTTCCGATTCTGCACCACCTTAAAACCATCATCAGGTTCATCCACATTAGAGGTGAGGGGAACATCATTATTCTCCTTAATACTCTTAGGACAACAAGCATTATCATGCCCAAACACTTTACATTCCACACAGTGTGGCGGCTTCCATTCATATTCCACCTTTATACTTGCCGTAGTAAATCCACTATCCTCCTTATTAGGGCTCGCCATAGTCACCACATGTTTAAGCTCGACATCAGATGATAATTCCACAAGAGCACGTGCAAAACTAATACGACCCCATGAATCAACACACATGGAACTAGTAAAAGCATCTAACATAATCGGCTTACCCACTTGAGTAGCAATTAAGCTCAACCCATCTTCCGAATATGCAAGTAATGGCACATTATGCAATTTAATCCAAACGGGAACTCTAGTTACCTCACTTTTAGACAATAGCACATCAGGAGTCCATTTAGTGAGAATGAGAGGAGAATTGCGAATAATCCAAGGGCCCCGTTGAAGAACATTCTCAACACCCTCTTTAGAAGCGAATTTAAAGAGGAAAACACCATCATCATTCTTCATTAGTTTCTGAAAACCAAACTTACCCCACGTGTTGGAGACGTAGTTCTTAACCAAATGAAAAGCAACATTCTTGCCAACAAAGAAGCCAACAAGTGTATTTTCATACCGGTTGAATACACCCTCCATAGCAGCCTTTGGAAGCACCGTATCATGATTTTCAATACGTGTCTCATTCACCAAGGCACGAAAATTAACTTTCCTAGAGACACGTTCCGGATTTAAAACCTTAGCAAATGACCTCACTTCGTTATTATCACAACTAATCACATTAGGACCTGAAGTAGATGCATTCACCACGTTAGGACCTGAAGTAAAAGTATTCACCTCGTTAGGACCAGAATTCACCACATCATCAACTTTAGTGCCCGAATCAGATCCACCCACAAACGTATCACTAAAATTTGTTTTATCCAGATTAGTAGTACCCCACACAGAATCGGAATGAGTATCATGTGTGCTAGGGTTTAGAACAACCCTAGTATCATTACGCAACTTCGGATCAGCATTTTCACCCTCAAAACCACGTTCACCTTTGAGACGTTTAAACCTAGCTTCCAACGCCTGAATATCAACTCTATTATACGGTTTCGTGTCAACTTGATCGGCCAAGTTGGTGGCAATTTTTGAATCCTTCATCGAAAACCCATCTTTGTCAAGAAAACCCTTCTCCATCTCTCTAAAAACCCACAAACAATCCCAATATTACGACAAACACAAGCAGAAAACCCTAGCGTCGTACAATAAAACCCTAACTGAAAGTTAGGGTTTAAACCACCACGAACCAGCAACTAACCTTCTCCCATGGTTTAATCGCATAAAACACTAAAAACCAGACCAATAAGGAGTGATAAACCAAACAAATCCAAATCAGAACAAATAAGGATAAGGTTGTTGTTGAAATTTATTTCAAAACTAATAAATATAAACTGACATTTGGTAGGTATATTTTCTGACATTATATTAAAATCAACTTTAAAGATTAAAACAGACAGTGATATTTTGTGTCTCGAGGAGATATCTTTAACCACTATAAAAATAGTATCTGACAAACAAACTATGATATTAAGACAATTTAAAGATTAAAACAGAAGACTCTGATATTAAGATTAAAACAGAAGACTCTGATATTAAGACAATATCATATATTAAAGACAACTAACTTTGATATTAAAACAAATATCATATTTGACTATTTGTTTGACTAAGAAAAATACATATATTATGAAATTTAAATACACTGTGATATTAAATAAAAATAGAACAAGTAACTCTGATATTTGAGTATTTGACATGCGGCAATTATCCTTATGAAACAACAAATATAATCATAGTAAAGTTTTGCTACACTACCATCTCAAAAAATTGAAGTATATTATCTTTTGTGTATGACTTTTCCAGTATGAAACAACAAATATAATCATAGTATATTATTCATCTTATGTGATATTAAGAAATTTTGATATTATTTCTGATCATTTAGAGAGATATAAAGATGTAGAAATATTTGATAAGTGTGCAGAAGAGGCAACAGGAAAAAAATGGTCAATGATGTTAGTCAAATTTTAATTGTCCTTATTCTTATGTGATATTAAGAAATTTTGATATTATTTCTGATGATTTAGAGAGATATTAAGAATTTCTGCTGATAGTTAATCTGATATTAAAAAATCTTAACTATCGGCTTGTATATGCTATTACAAATTTATAAAAAAATTTGATATACTATCTATTTCTTGTATAGATTCATGAAACTTGTCTAGACAAAGTAAGAGCGATAGTTGATGGTGCTGCTTTGATGATTGTAAAGGTTGTTAAAGAATTTGGTTTGTCACCTTTGAAAGATGAAATACATGCAGGTATATGGGAAGCTCTTTGCAAGATAAGCAATGAAATTAATATCACTTATTCTTATGTGATATTAAGAAATTTTGTGACATTAAATATTGTTGTTAGTCAGATTTTAATTGACCTTATTCTTATGTAATATTAAGAAATTTTGATATTATTTTTGATGATTTAGAAAGATATTAAGAAATTTCTGATTTTTGTAATATAGATTTTATTATTCATAAAGCATGAATGTCTGATTATAGTAAACTGTATGGTACTCCCATTTTTAATATCATAATATCTTTGTTGTAACTAAATATTACTGCTGCTTCAACAAATTTTTCTGCTGCTGCAACAAATTTTTCTGCTGCTAATAAAAATTGTATGGTTCTCCCAGTTTTTATATCAGAATAAGTTTTAATGCAAATAAATATAGAAATTAAATGTGACAATCATATTAAAATATAAATTTAAGTTATCATTGATTTTCATAGCATAAAATGTAAAAAAAAGATATTAATATCAGAATTACTATGACTTGTTGAAATAGATATATGCAGAATTGCATTTTACATTACACATCAGTTGTTTTTCATACTGAAAGTCATACATAAAAAACATCAAAAAATAAAAAAACATTAGCAACTACTTGATTGTCATCTTCATCGTAATTATAAACTCATTCCTTGATCCCACTTCTTTCACCCCAAACCTCTTCTGCTTCATCAACTGTGACTACTGCAAAGCATGATCATATAGCATCATTTCTAAGCTTTGTTGATGAAACTGGAAAATCAAAAATGTTCAATGACATATGATTTTGATAGAATAAGGTTTTAAAAAGCAACAAAAAAACTGTTTGCAGCTTTATACAGATTATCATACACCATTGATTATTCTTGAAGATGAAATACTTAAGGTTTAGGATTTAGGGTTTTGGGTAACACTTAGTGAGACAACTTGATGATTTGTAAGAAAAATTGTTTACTTGTAAGTTGTTTCACTTTCAATATTCGGTAAAATATCTAGATTTCATATATTAACGAAGCAAAAAAATAAAATTATACAGCAAAATGATCATCAATCTTTTTGAATATAGATTGAAATTTATAATGAGTTGATTGCTTGGTCTGTTTTTTTGTGAGATCGGAAATGGTCATATTTATAGAGGAAAAATAATAAGTTTTATATGTACTATAAGAAAAATACAAGTAGGACTTTTGATACTCTGACATTAACACAAATATCATATATTAAAAATATGAAATTAAAAAAAAATATATATATACTGCTGTAAAAAGAAAAATTACTACTGCTTACAAATTACTATGATATTAATGTCATATTAAGTTACTGTGATATTAAATAATTATTTAACACGGTACATCAAAGTTGTTTTAAAGTAAAAACATCTTTATTAAACTATGAAATTTACATACTCTAATAATATTAGAATAAGTTTAATATCACAGTAAATTTAAAATTATTTTAGTAAATTTAAATAAAAACAAAAATATATTTTAAAAAGCAACATAATTGAAAAACTATATTAAAATTAAATGAAAAACTTTGACATTGATTGATATTTTAAGTCTCGAGGAAGAATTTTTCATCACTATCTGACATGTATGTCAGTGTGTTATTGAATATAGATTAAAATTACTTAATAAATATATACGTCAAAGCCAAAACTAAGTCTGATATTAAGACAATATTAATATACATAGCTCTTTAGAAGATGCAATTATAAAAAAAAAATTGATTTTATTTTTAAATAGGAATGTGAATATTAATTTTTTGTTTTAGAAACTCTGATAATAAAACAAAGTTATATATTAAGACAACTAACTCTGATATTAACGAAATATCGTATATTAAAAAATATGAAATTTAAGTAACATCTTGTTATCTAATTAAATTAAAATTATATTCATTAATGTCTTGTGTATTGTCAAAATCAACTTTAAAAGATTAGAACAGACAGAGTGATATTTTGTGTCTCGAGGAGATATCTTTAACCACTATAAAAATAGTATCCAACATTTATGTCAGTTTCAAATTACTTAATAAATGTATAATATGCATAGTCAAACAAACAATGATATTAAGACAATTTTATTATGTATACGTCATAGAAGATTCAATTGTTATTTTTTTAATTTTAATATCACAGTGTGTTTAAATTACATATATTTTTAATATATGATATTTTTCTTAATATCAAAGTTATTTGTCTTTAATATATGATATTTTTCTTAATATCAAAGTTATTTGTCTTTAATATATGATATTGTCTTAATATCAGAGTCTAAAATATCATATATTTTAGACTTTGATATTAAGACAATATCATATATTTGAATATCTGTTTGACTTAAGAAACTATAATAAAAATACAAGTATGTCAGTGTGATATTAAATAAACTATTAAGACAACTAAATTTGATATTAAGAAAAATATCATATATTAAAAAATATGAAATTTAAATAAAAATTTCAATGGTAATTATTCTGATACTTTATCTTCTAACACAGTGTGATACTAAAATAAAAAATGGAAACAACTAACTATCACATTAGAAAATGCAATTATAAATTTTCCTTTTATTTTGTTTTTAAATACGATGTGAAGATTAATATTTTATTTCAGAAATATGATATGTTAAAAAATGGTATCATTTACTAGAAAAAAAATTATTTACTAGAAAAATTATTTGTTATATTAATAGATAGAAAAAAAAAATCTAAGTGTTATTTACTAGTGCTCATTCAAGTTTTTTATACGTTTTTTTGATATGATATTATTGAAAGTTTAACATCACTGTACAAGTGTACATCAACAATTTGTTTATATAGTGTTTCAAATTCAACCCTTATCCAGAAACGATATACTGAATATCAAAAACCTAACGTAAATCCTCATTTCCATAACTCAAAAAGACAAATCCAACTTCCAAATAATACCATGTTGATCAATCGTATTAGCAACATGCCCGATATAGTGATCACTAATATTTTGAATCGTTTGCCTTTGTTAGAAGCGGTGAGAACCTCTAGTTTAGCGCGAAACTGGAGGTCTAAGTGGACATTGCTCACCGATGTCATAATTGATGAGGATTTCTTTTATTATTTAACATATGAGTTTGATGGGAAGCTTGTTACTAGACTCTTAAAACGGCTTATAGGTCCAATAAGAAAGTTTGTCTTCTCTGTAGAGCCAATATCAATGATTGGAAGACACAACTTTCATTATGAAGAGATTCGAGACTGGCTCTTGTTTTTGGCTGAACATGGAACTGAGGAGTTGATTATTACAAACTGGTATGGTGACCCAGTTACGATCCCAACCCAACTTTACTCTCGTATCGAATTGAAACATATGGTACTTCATTTTTGTGCTATGGCTACTTTGGAATATTTTCATGGCTTCCCAAATCTACTAAGCTTAGAATTAATTCATGTAAATTTCCTAAGCGGTACAGTTTGGGACTTTATTGCTGGTTGTCCCTCACTTGAGTCTCTTAAAATGAATCGTCCTAGTACAAACGAGATGAGACTATGGGATATTGCAAAACTTAGGAATTTGAAGAAGTTGGATTTGAGATTCTGTCTTTATAATGTTGTAACGACAATCACAACATCCGATATCTTTCAACTGACGAGACTACAAAATCTTGAGACTCTTTCATTGGAATTTGGTGATTGCACGGTAAGAACAATCTGAGTTTTACAACTTATAATTACAATGTTAAAGAAATTTGTACACACTAATGAAATTTAATTTTTAAAACTTGTTGTAGTTGATACATGAAGCTAATTCTAGGATGAATGATCCTTTTGTATCCCTGATTAACCTTGAGCTGTCCGATGTCGATTTTGGGAATAGTCTTATGGTAGAGTTCACCATTGTAATGATTCGGGCATCTCCAAATTTGAAAATGATGGATACCAGAGTAAGTGTAATGTTGTATTGCATATGTATCAAATAAACATTACTAAATTGCCATGTTTCGTATCCCAACACTATTTCATTTTTCAGGCTGCAAACACGCTTAGTGTTTTACCTTTGGAAAATTTATCTAATGTTGTAGATAGAAACACATTCAGCCATGGCCAGCTACAGACCGTGATATTTCGATATTTTCCTAGAACAGAGCATGAATTAACTTTAATAAAGTGTATACTTGCGTGTTCCCGGATGCTAAAGACAATCAATATCCGGCAAAGCGATAGGAGTCATGATAGGAATGAAAATATCAAAAACAACTGGGAGTTGGCTAGGAAGCTTTTGAGACTCGAACGAGCTTCCCCCAGAGCCATGGTAGATTTCTTTGAGTGATTTTAGTTTATTTATTGGTTGAACAGGCTATGACAATTCATATTGTAATAATAATTGGTTTTTAACTTTATGTTCTTCTTCATCTTAAATTCTTGCATTGAATTTGAATTTTAAATAGTATGATAATATCATAATATATGAATTGATTAATCTTTGAAATTTTACCAACTCTAATATTAATTGAAATATTACTAACTCTGATATTAAGACACTCTGATAGTAATACAATATCATATATCTATACAACTAACTCTGATAGTAATACAAATATTGTACATACTTTGACTTAAATTGATATTTTAATATTTGACATGTATGTAAAGGCAAAACTAAGTCTGATATTAAGACAATATTAATAGATATACCTCATTATAACATGCAATTATAAAAAAAACTAAAAAATAGGATGTGAATATCAATATTTTGTTTAAGACACTCTGATATTAAAATAGTGTGATATATTAAGACAACTAACTCTGATATTAAGTCAATATCATTTATTAAAAAATGTGAAATTTAAAAAAAAAATCAATGGTAACAAATATGATAATTAATATAAATAACATCTGAAATATATGTCAGTTTCAAATTACTTAATAAATGTAGACTAACTATGATATTAAGAGAATATTAATATGTATACGTCATAGAACATGCAAAATAATAAATTTTTTTAATTTTGATTTTAAATATTTTGTTTCAAAACTATGATATCAACAGAATATCATATATTAAGACAACTAACTCTGACTTTGATATTAAAAAAATATCTTTATAAAGAAAAGTAATTCTTATATTAAGACAATATTAATTTTAAATAGTATGATAATATCATAATATATGAATTGATTAATCTTTGAAATTTTACTAACTTTGATATTAATTGAAATTTTACTAACTCTGATATTAAGACACTATGATAGTAATACAATATCATATATCTATACAACTAACACTGATATTAATACAAATATCTTGAATGTCAAAAATATACTTAAAAACAACATGAATTAAAAAAAAATCAACATTATCGAAAAACTATATTAAAATTTAATGTAAAACTTTGACTTAAATTGATATTTTAATTTAATGTAAAACTTTGACATGTATGTAAAGGCAAAACTAAGTATGATATTAAGACAATATTAATAGATATACCTCATTATAACATGCAATTATAAAAAAAAAATTAAAAAATAGGATGTGAATATCAACTAACTCTGATATTAAGTCAATATCATTTATTAAAAAATGTGAAATTTAAAAAAAAAAATCCTAATCTATAAATTTACATTCTAAAATATATGTCAGTTGCAAATTACTTAATAAATGTAAACTAACTATGATATTAAGAGAATATTAACATGTATTCGTCATAGAACATAAAAAATAATAATTTTTTTTTATTTTGATTTTAAATATTTTGTTTCAAAACTATGATATCAACATAATATCATATATTAAGACAACTAACTCTGACTTTGATATTAAATCTGATATTAAAAAAATATCTTTATAAAAAAAAGTAATTCTTATATTAAGACAATATTAATTTTAAATAGTATGATAATATCATAATATATGAATTGATTAATCTTTGAAATTTTACTAACTCTGATATTAATTGAAAATTTACTAACTCTGATATTAATTAAAATTTTACTAACTCTGATATTAAGACACTCTGATAGTAATACAGTATCATATTATGCAACTAACTTTGATAGTAATACAATATCTTGAATTTCAAAAAATATTGAAACTTACTCATTAAAAATATTGAAATTTACTACGTCATAGGCCAACTAACTCTGATATTAAGAGAATATCAATATGTATACGTCATATTAAATTTTTGAAAATATTATATTTAGTTAGTATTAATTTTTTTATTAAAATACTAACATTAATATGATATTTTTTATATATAATTCAATTTAAATTATTTAACTTTGATATTAAGATAATATCATAATTAAACAATAAAATTTGACATTAATACAATATTAATATCTTCTTTCAGTCATTCATTTTATTTACTCTGATATTAATTGAAATTTTACTATAGCATATATCTAGACACTGTGATAGAAATACAATATCATATATCTCAAGACAACTAACTCTGATATTATATATTTGTATAGTCAAATCATTTTAAATATTGTATTGTCAAATCATTTTAAATAGTATCTGACATTGATAGCTCATATATCAGTTTGAAAAAATGCTGCTAGGAATTTCGAAATAATTATCTGACATATATGTCAGTTGCACATAAAAAGTAATATTTTGTGTCTCGAGGAGGTACTTTTCATCATTATAAAATCTGACAAGTAATAGCGTGTTATGTATATATGTTTTCAACAAATACTTTAATATTTAAAGTTTTCAACAAATACTTTAATAATGTCAAAATTTATCTTAAGTCACTAAATATTTAAAGTTGTCATCCAGGTTACTAATTCTGATATTAATTGAAATTTTACTAACTGTGATATTAAGACAGTGATAGTAATACAATATCATATATTTATGCAAGTAACTCTGATAGTAATATAAATATCTTGAATGTAAAAAATATATATAAAAAAAACATGAATTAAAAAAAGCAAAACATTATTGAAAAACTATATGAAAATTAAATATAAAACTTTGAGTTAATTTCATCACTATTTGACATGTATGTAAAAGTAAAACTAAGTGTGATATTTAGACAATATTAACAGATATAGCTCATTATAACATGCAATTATAATAAAATAAAAATAAAAAATAGGATTTGAATATTATGATAAAATTATAGTCTGACAGAATTTGTTTTATAATTATAAGTTTAGGATAAAAAATAAAAATAAAATAATATTAACGTACAATATTACTCGATATAGACAATTATAACAGATTTATAGTGTGAATCAAAATGAAAATGTATGTACAGTTTATCACTACTTTAATTGAGTTTCAAAATATAAATTAAAAGTATATCAAAAAGTTATTACAAAACGAAAAAAATTAAGTACAAAAAAAATATATATAAAAAATGTAAGTTCTATAAATATAATGATAGTCTCAATGAACGTATTTATATACTATAACATAATGATAGTGACAGAATTATAGTGTCAATCATTTTAAAGTTAATTATAGTCTTAATCATTGGACCTACTGTTGAAATTTATAAATCACTGAATTCTATTTAAAACTGTAATAATTTCATAAACAACTTTTGAAATTTATAATTTCATAAACA